>CAUYLG010073651.1:0-31369 GCA_963573385.1 Cacajao melanocephalus | reverse complement strand
TACCTAACCTGCAAACATCCGCGCGGCTTTTTTTTTTTTTTTTTTTTTTTTTTTTTGAGATGGAGTCTTGCTCTGTTGCCAGACTGGAGTACAGTGGCACAATCTCGGCTCACTGCAACCTCCGCCTCCTGGGTTCAAGCGATTCCTCTGCCTCTGTCTCCCAAGCAGCTAGGACTGCAGGCACACACCACAATCCCCAGCTAACGTTTTACGTTTTAGTAGAGACGGGGTTTCACCATGTTGGCCAGGATGGTCTCGAGCTCCTGACCTTGTGATCTGGCCCACCTTGGCATCCCAAAGTGCTGGGATTACAGGCGTGAGCCACCGTGCCTGGCCGAGTGGGCCTATTTTTAAAGCTTGTACAGTAGAGAACAGAGTTGAGACTAATATTATCTAGAAATGACAGGGTAACTGTTGATAATTACTGGATATGAAGTATATACTTAGCAAGCGCTTAGAGCAATGTAATGGGAAGACTATTTGGATAAGAGAGCCCATTTCATATAATATTCCCACTGTAAAAGGTCATCTGATGAAGTATGCTCATTTTAAATGTGAGTAGTATGAAAGGTTTGAAATTGGAAAATGATGGAATCGTGGGATTGCTTTTGCATATCGTGTTTTATAAATCTCCTCCCATGCAGAGAAAATAATCTCCACCCTTGTGAAGCCTT
Source organism: Cacajao melanocephalus (assembly GCA_963573385.1). NCBI lineage: Eukaryota > Metazoa > Chordata > Mammalia > Primates > Pitheciidae > Cacajao > Cacajao melanocephalus. Next base: position 30,695 of record CAUYLG010073651.1, on the reverse strand, counting down.
TCAAGGCTTCCTAATCATTTAGGAAGGGTTTTGTAACCCACATTTAAACAAGATGCAAATCCTTTCAACTGAGCTGCAATGAGGTAGCACAAGGAGGTCAGAGGGGCCTTGGAATCACACAGGACTCTGTTCAAATCCCAACTCCTTACTTGCTGCATGAACCTGAACCTATGATTTTACTAGAAGCTCAACTTCCCCATCTGTGAAATGAGCACAGTGGTGCCCACAGGGATGCTATAAAGAGAGTTATTTGTAAGGGACCGTTATTATCCTTTTGACTTTAATGAAATAAATAAATGATGACCTGTGTACCACTTAAGAGGCAGTTTATTGTAGTGGCTAAGGGGTTTCTGGAACCAGACTGCCTGGGCTCTAGTTCTGGCTCTCTCACTGTGTCACCTTGGGCAAGTAACTTACCTTTGTGGACTTAAGTTACCTAATCTGTCAAACAGGAATAATGTCTACCTCTTAAGACTGCTGTGAGTTTTAAATCAATGAATCTACATGGAACAATAGAATAGTGCCTCACACACTGTAACCCATATGAAATGCTACTATTTTTGTTTTTTTCAACTCCAGGAACCTTAATTATTAGGCTAACAGTAGAAAAATTTACCAGGACGCTGTAAGAACATTATACCTTTTATAATATTAAAAATATTAACTATATGGGAAATTATAGCATTGAGGGCTGAATTCAAAAAGTGATTTAAAATCTACTCTTTATTGAAAGATAGTACTGAAAAATATGCACATTTTAAAATGTTTAATGTATCTGACCCTTTTAGAACAACCAGCAGAAATACCACACTATAGAATGAAAAATCAAACTTGTTTCAGAGAGCTTTTCTAAGAGCAGCCTCAAGTGCTTTTTATGATTTTAGGAATTCTGAGTAATTCTAGAACCATCCACAGAGAAAGTCCAGTGGTTCTTATCTCTGCCAGTCTGAAGAAGAAAAACTGTCCCCTGTTTTGGAGGCTCAGGCCCACCTGAAGGGCTCAGGAAGCTCGGAAAGGCCATTCCAAATCCGATAACAAGATTTTTAAAAAGTCCACTTAATCATATGCTGCATATCTTCAATTAACCTCAGGATGTACTACTTCGGAATTTAGTCCCTTCTAATGAATAATGAGGCAATTGGAAACAGTGACATTCCGCACTTGCACAGGTCCAGGTGCTGCAGCGTTTGGTATTATAATACAACTACAAATATTTAGGCATTTGGAACGAGAGGGGATCCAAAGACAAAAAAGTGCTGCTCTTCTTCAGCTACTCCTTGGATCTTTGTCCCCATAGCACTGAGGCTAGAAAGGTCTGAGTCACAGTAGGTTGTGTTTTTATAAACAAACAAATACCCTGGAAGTCATCTTAGTTGAGAGACAAGTCCCCTTGTGCAAATCTGACTGCAGAGGTAAATGATCTTGATGAGTCAGTAGTCTTAGTCAATCAGGAAACACAATTTTATTCCATTCATTCGCTCCTGTACCATTCGTCTCTTGGGATGGTGAATTCTTTTGCTCATTTCAATTCTGAGGAGGAAAAAGTGGTTAAAAGGGAAGGGGAGATATGACCTCCACCCATGAAACTTCCCCTAGCCAGTAACATACTGTAGGCTGCTCTGAGCTGAATTCACTTCCAACTGCTATCCTGAAAGCCCCACTGAGGCTCCATCCAGAGTGGAAAAGTGATGCCATCACAAAAAAGAGCCATATCTCCAAAATGTGGATCACAGTGTCTGAGCTGACCCTGGACTCTGTAGGGAGAGTTAGGCAGAGTTGAGGAGGTAGATGTTCCCACAGCTGATGCCGGAAAGTGACTTCCCAAGCTACCATGGCTAAAAATACCTGTTAAGGCTGTCTTCTCCCCTACACAGAGAAAGCTCATTCATACTTCCAGGATGTCACTTTGAGGATTCCTTTCTCATTCAGCATGAAACTGGGGTTCTTCATTCCCTTAGAGATTACTGAGGTAGCTCTAACTGGGCTATTCTCATGGTCTTGAGTGAAGGACCAAAGACTCTGGATTTGGTCTTTGTAACTACAGTGGAATTCATAGATGATTAGGGAAGGTAACTCATATTTACTGTGTATCTAATATGTGTCAGGGACTTCATATTTCTTACCTTATTTAAATTTCATTAGAATCTTATATTATCCTCATTTTATCAGAGGAAAAATGAGTCTCTGAGAAGTTAAGTAATTTGTCCAATGCAAAAAAACAAAACAAAACAAAACACAAAAACACCAAAAACATTAAGTGGCAGAGCTAGGATTCAAACCCAGGCATGACTCCAAAGCTATGCTGTTTAATCTTGACTTTCCATTAACAAAGAGTTAGAGGCACTGTAATCCTTTCCAACTACTGCAAAATCTATTGTACTTTAATAAGTAGGTTAAAGACCAGTTCAAGGCAGTGGCTTAATTTATGCACAAGAATAACTTTAAAGGTAATGACGTTGGCATTTAAATCTCAAATAAAAGGAGAATAATTTATCATAACCACTTTCTAATATATCCCCCTATCTACCAACCATTCTCTCCTGTAGTAAGTTGGAGTGTTATTTCCATTTCATTTCTTCATCAGACAATTACCTTTTCATCAGATAGCCTGAAATTCATGGCTGTCCTGGTGGGAGTCATTAACAGAAACTTTATTTCTTCAGCTGAAGCATGCCCTGACACACTGCAATGCCTTTGGCAAGATATATGTTCTCTGTGTGCTGGTTGGAGAAGTCAGAATGATGCCCAGACCCAGGAAAGCTGTGGGTTTTAGTGAGAATGAAAGGTATAAAACTGTAGACCCTGGTTTATCCATGTCTCATCAGATGTTGGAGACTGAGGGATGAAATCCCTTGAGTGCACCTATATGGCAATATACCTTCAAGTGCAGGCCATTTCAGAGAGTCACAATCAGTTTTTGAAAAGCTCAGTCACTAGCCTTCTTCCCACTTCTCCAATCATAGGAGCCACTGCTAGTGATTTTTGGCATGAGCCTGGAGCACCCAGCTTCCTTGCCTTCAGAGGAGACAGGACGAATGAGGGAGAGGGTGGGCACTGTATACTCCTGGAAGGATACACAATCAGACAGGATATTCAGGTCCTGAAATGCATAGAGAGCAGCCCTTTATGGATGCACCATGAGTGGGTTCCATGCCTTCTGACTCATGGATGTATTCATTCCTCAAAATTCTACAGAAGGATACAGGAGTACAGTAAGTGCCCCATGCAGTGCTGTTAAGTCCGAAAAATACTAAATGAATGGTTTCCTTTGAGAATGATTAGTTTCTCTTTGAAACAAAGGTCCAGTTTGCTTCACCCCAGGGTCTAGGTATGCTTCATACTTTCTTAGCCAATCCCTCGCAGAGCCCTCTTCAGGTGTAGCTGGGCTCCAGAGAACATTCTTGGGCTCTGGTGGGAGATAGGCAGCAGTCAGCAGGAGTGTCTAACAATTTTTACAAGTCAATCTTGTTAATTCTCCCACAGACTTAATCCTTCCACACTCCGGAACTCCTATTGTGCATGACATAAGGATTCTTTCTTCTCAGATCATTTCTTCAGAGACAGTTTCCTGAGAACCTTATGGTATCTGATGATAACCTAAGCATAAGGTCACTACTTTATTGCAACAGACTCAGTGGCTCCATGGTAAGAGTATGAGAACAAAAGGAAGCTCCACTTCCCTGAAGAATTAGGGAAGGTTAACTTGGGAGGATGAGAGCGCAAGATAAGACTTTCCCTTCACATGACCCCATTATCCTGCCATTTGAATCCACTTATTTCAGGACCACACTGTCCTCTGGGACACAAAGAACATGAACAGAGATCTTTTCATTCTTTCCCCATGGAAAAGGATCCAGGATCAGTAAGTATACAAATGAATGTTTACAGCATTCCTAAAAGTTTTAAAACGTTGACGCTGAATGTAACATAGCTCCTAAAATAACAGCAATAAAAAAAATCCATATGGGCCAACTGAAAATAAAGACCAATTAAAAGAAGTATGTCACTGGGACCTGAGCTGACTTAATCATCGACATCAGGCAATGAGGTTGTAACTATAAAGCTAAAGGAAGGAAGAAAATGTGATGGGTTATGTAGTTACCAGTTACAGAAGAAAATATATAGGTTTGTAGACATAAACTTTTCCTTTGTACCGGATTTGAGGAAGAGTGTGTGTCATGGTTACTTACGTAACAGGCATGCTTACGTAAGGGATTTTTATAAGGGACATAATGTCTCCAGTTGCAGTTTTGCAAAAGATACGGACACGCTTTGGACAACGGACGTGAGAGGTAGGGCTCTTCTTGATGAAAGCCTAAGAGTCTTGCCTTTTTCACCCAGGCAGAAGCCAAGACATTCCTCCACAGGCACAGGCCATGGATATGTGGGAAAAGCATCAATTATTTATCTAAAAAAAAGAAAGCCTTGAATTCTTTTAAAGAGGTTAGCACCTACTGTGTGTTAGGTACACATCCAGACATTTTATAAACTGTATTATGAAGTAGCAGGCTGTGTTGACAATATCATGGACTTGCAGTCAGATCTGGATCCTTCCCAGTATGACTTTGAATAAATTACTGAACCATGTTTATGCTTCTGTTAACACATTTGTCATATAAGGTCAATATTTTCTACCTTAAGGGGTCACTGTGAGGATAAAATAAGAGAAAAATGAACAGTAAGTATGTAACTCACTGCCCAGTGAATAAAAGCCGGGTCTCTGCTCATGTAATCCTGACGATTCCACACAGTAAGGCTCATGCAGATACAATGAGCTTGAGAGGTGATCTGCACTAGATCGTGTAGCTAGGAAATGTCAGAGTAATGGTATAAATGAGTCTTATTTCAACCTGATGTTGTTTTCCACCTAATTGTTTAATTAGTTGAGACTCTTGAGTCTGTATTATTTCAACTGAAAGTAGCAATTTCAGCTTGAATAATTCGAGCCTCCGTCATTTCCAGTGAGATTACGAGCCAAAGCTTTAGCAAGGTACTCACCCGACCAAAGGTGAAGTCCATCAAAGCCATAGGAGTACAGGTCATCACCAACACCATTGCCTCCCCATCCTTCTCCACCTCCTGGGTACGGGGCATAGCCTGAGGAAGAGGCCCAGCCCACCCGCAGATGCGTGGGCTCTGCTGTTAGGAAGGGGTCCACTTGGTCGATAATCAGCTCGAAGTACCACTTCTTGTACTGGGCTGAGCCCTCCGCGACTCCCAGGAAGATGTTTGGCCGGATACTGAAATTAAGCATGGGCAAGTGGCATCTACAGACCCTTAAAAACTGAGAAAGCAAGTTGAACCAGACTATAGGAGGCAATGGCCCAGTTACACCTAGGACAAGAGCAATGGTGTGTTCTTCATATTACTCAGAAGATGGGAGGGTTCTCTAAAAGCCAGGAGTCTGAGATCAGCCTGGGGAACAAAGTGAGATGCCATCTCTACAAAACTTAGCTGGGTATAGTGGTGTGTACCTATAGTCCAAGCTACTTGTGAGGCTGAGGTTGGAGAACTGCTTCAGCCTAGGAGTTCAAGGCTGCAGTGATCCATGATTATGCCATTGTACTCTAGCCTGGGCAACAGAGAGCTTGTCTCCAAGAAAAAAAAAAGAGTAGAAAAAAACTTAGGACCCTCAACATTTGATCAAGCTCTTAGCATGAGGCATCAGGACATTTTCATTACAAAACACGAAAGATGTCTCTTTTAACATTCCATTCAAGGCAACCAATGTTTACGGAGCACTAACCATGGGCAACGATGCTGCAAATGTTATACAGAGTTGCTTGATTATAAAACTTTATTTCTTTCTGTAAGTTAAAAAGAAATTTACTTGAGTTCCATTTTCTGGTCAATTGGTATAAGCACCCTCATTTTCAGTACAGCAGCTTTGTTACCTAAGCATTATTAATAACACTGGTCTCTTAAAACCATTAAGAAGTCATTACTAGGCAACCTTGTTAAGGGCAAGTGGTTTTTATGTATCCTGCAAAGTGGTTAAAAGCTTAAGACACACCACTTCGATTTTCATGTTTGGAATCATACTCGTAGAGACAAGTACGACCGGGGGACTAGGTGGGGGCTAGATGATGGGTGGAGAACCCACTGTTCCTGGATTGGAGCTATGCCCTATTTTGGGTAGGCAGAGAAAAACCTAGCTGGCCCCATGAAGAAAGTAAGTCTATATGACAGCTCAGGTCTGTGGGCCACTCTGCACTTCGGAGGGAAGGTTTTATTCTCACCATTGTGGAGTAGTGTGTAGGCCTAGGTAGAAAGTGGCTAGAAAACCAACGATCTGTCTAGTCCCAGGCCAGTGAGTTCACATGACTCACGTGAAGCCACAGGTATGGATTAGCAAGCTAGGGGTTCAGCATGGGCCCCTGCTCTTCACCCTGATCCTCACAGACGGCAGTGAGATATACATGGCTATGTGCCAGAGGATGCAAGAAACCACAGTCTCACTTGGGATATCCATTCTACGATGATTGTAGAAAAAAGTTGGTATATAAAAATAAATATGAATATATTGTGAAGTTACACGAGTTGCATTAATGTTTAAAATAAAACATGGTAGGCCACTTTAGGTCAAATTCTTCAGCACTCAGGTGCTACATATACTCTATCCTCAGCTATTTAAATTTAAAAGTTGGAGAAATTCTGCTAAAGGGTTGAAGGCTCTAGTCATAGGGAAATGCATATTTGCCTGGTACTTCTATCGCCATGGAAACTATGGGTGGGCAACTCTGGAGTTCAGATCAGCCCTCTTTTCCTGCCTAGAGACAAGACAGGCAGAACTATGCTTGGCATTTGGAATGATGGCTGTGGCCTTACCTGGTTACATCGTTAATCAGTCGTGTCTGCAGCAGCAGGTTTCTCCGGGGCAGTAAGTTGTCACAGATCAGATTCTGGTTGGCTCTCACTGCAACCCCATTGCAGAGACAGAGGGAGCACAGGATATCCAGAACCTGCAGCAGGGCACACCCACCAAACCTTAGGACCACCAGGAGGGCACAGTGGGCAGGATCACCACAATGCATGAAGGAAGGATTCATAAAGGATTCATGCATGGGGGCTAGGCTCTGAGCCAGCTCAGAGCCAAGGAAGTCTTGCCTCTTACCCAGAAGGAGAGAGTGATGCCTCAGAGACTTCTGCTGCTTGGAAAAATGAGTCTGGGCTTCCTTCTAGCCCCTCTGCTCTACTCTTACGCCCCTTCCCTCCAAACTATGCACACCATCGGTGGCCACTGTTCTATTACAGTAAGAGGCTGTGCTCTGAAGACAGACTAAGTTAATATCCCAGCCAGGCCAGGACTAATGGTGTGGTGAGGCATCTGGGGCACAAAATCTAGACCTTGCTCACTGTCTGAGTTTTGAAAAAACAGAGGAGAAGGATAAAAGGCCCTCCATGGATTTCAAACTCAAGCAGCACACACTCACCCAGCCCTGATGGTGCTTGGCACTGAGTATTAGTGGATGCTCATTACTGGTCTTAATAAAAAGGCATGTAAGATTCCCATTTGGCTAAGGTCTTGCATGTAGCAGGCTTGAGACTCTTGTGTGGGTGGGGCCAGAGTAGGGCAGACTCCTGTTCTTGGCTCTTTTGCTGTGATATCATCAAAACTCAGGAAGACACCTTTTAATTCCCAGAAATCGGCATTCTAAATTTTGTACCCACTCTCTTTCTCCCTACTAGAACAAACTTGCAAGAGCCCAGGTGGCCCATGAATCTAAGAGACCTGTCATTAAACTGCTTCTGCCCCTTGTTTCCCAGCTGGGAAAGTGGGAACAGTCCATGTTTGCCTCATCCTGCATGCCCACCTCTCCTCTGTCCTCTCCTTGCACTATATCTTCTTTCATTCAGATTTTATGTTCCTATCATGGCAAAGCAACTGTGCTGGGCCAGTCAGGCTATTCCTCCTGCTCTCCTTCACAGAGAGGAATGTGCAAACGGCAGTCAATAAATAACAGCCACGATGTGGCAGGTTGCCCCAACAGGGAGGCAGGCAGCCTCATTTCAGTCTCTCAAAGTGGCCACTGAAGACTCAATGCTTAGTGGGGTTTGATGGCTTCAAGGTGTTCATGGCATTTGTATCCATAATTCTCACAAACCAATTTTCTACCTGACTCCCTGAATGTCAGCTTCGTTCCAGATTAATACGAAGCACACTTACGGAACAAACAGAAAAGAATCCCAAATGCAGTTTTATGTGGGACCCTTACCATTAGCATTCTGTGAAAGATATCAACTGTGGAAACTTGAAATCCAAAGGATGATTTCTCACCCTAAGAAAAGAGCCATAGACCGCCAGGAAATGAAATACTTTTCAGCCAGCCTATCACACATTTCATCTGTTTTGCCTTGGGGTAATGGCTGCAGGGGACTTCTTGTTACAGCCAGACGGAAAGCAGAGCTTAACCCACATACAGTAAGAACAGCAAAGAGAAAAAGGCTCTGTAAAAAGCACACAGCCTAAGTGTGTGCCCCACACTAAAGAGCAGTGCCTCCTCTATAAATAAATGATGCTACTAAAAGAATCAAAGTTGACATTGTTTAGGATTTGCTTTAGGAGGCACTACTTCAGGTAAAACTGGGGAATGGGGATAAACTTCCTTTTCTAAAAAAGTTCAAATGGGTTGGTGAAAGGAAAGTATCTTGAGCCCCCAAAATCACTAAGGAAAACTCAAGCTGAGAACTGCTTACGGCAAACCTGCCTCCCATGCTATTCAAAGTCACTCCTCTGCTCACCGAGATAGATGCATGTCTGATTTGCCTCCTTCGGAAAGAACGTAACCATTTGTGTATTGCCTGTCTATGACCTGGAAGCTCCCTCTCCACTTCCAGTCTTCCTGTTTTTGCTTCAAGTTGTCCCACCTTTCCAGACCAATGTGCTTCTTATATATATTGAGTGATATCTCACATTTCTCTAAATGTATAAAACCAAGCCGTGCCTACCACCTAGAGCACATGTCGTCATGATTTCCTGAGGCTGTGTCACAAGCACATTCTCAACCTTGGCAAAATAAACCTTAAATTAACTGAGACCTGTCTCAGATTTTCTTGGCTCACATTTTGGTAACCAGAGGGGACTGTGAGTGGAGATGCCCCTGACCTTTGACAAATCTTCTATGAGTGCTTGGTACCAGCATGAGCTAACCTTATGGCTCAAAACAGTTTGCTAAGGTCTGAGAGCACCCTGTCCAGAGAATCCCTGATCTCCCAAAACTTGGTCAAGATCTAAAGTTTGTTTTGCTATACAACTCCTCTTTCTTTTTCTTTTTTTTAGTTTTACTTGCTTCTAACAGGAAGGCAAGTTTTCCTGCTTCCATGACGATGGAAGGCAGGTAACTCCTTTATGGAGTTTGAGCTGGCTTCCAACAGGGAAGAGAAGCTTTTTTTTTCCTGCTTCTAGGCTGGTAGAGAGCAGTCTACAGCCTGAGACCCATCACTAGGTAAGAAACTGGTTTGGGATTTTGTCTTGCAAATTCCTTTTAAACGACTGAAGTTAGCATTTAACAATCAGCTGGTGTTAATTTCTGCTTAGAGTGCTCAGAAATCACACAATTCGTGTGATCATTGTTAGTTTAGCAGCATTTTGCCCTAGCTGAAAGAAATATGGTAATAAGATTAAAAAAAAAAAATTAAAGGAGCTCAATGGTTATAAGGCAGCTTAATTAAAAGACTAACATCCAAGATGCATGTGTGCATGTGTGCATGTTTTTATTTGAAACAGCTTCATGTTTTTGGTTTTTTGTTTTTCTCTCCTAAGGCCTTGCTTTTTTTTGCTGAGCAGAAGTTTTTTTTTTCTTCTCAGTTAACTGAATTCCATTTTCATCTGATTTTTTTTTTATTAAAATAGTTATTGCAGCAGAGGCCGCTCTTGGGTTTTTAAGAGTATAGTTTAATTTTATGTTTAATTTGGCTCTAAGAAAAATAAAAGTGTCTCCCTCTAGCACCACCAGACTTTTTCTCTCTGTACTTTATGATGTAAATTTTGCTATTTGAGTTTCACTTGTTTCCTTTAATGTGCAAATTTAAAGCTATTTAGCTGACAACTGCCTAGGGTTGTGAAACAGGTTATCAAGAACCTGAAAGTCTAAGATAGGAAAAAAAAAAGGTGGGGGGAGGTCTTTATAAATCTATAAATGTACTTCCATTGGCATGCCTATTTTTTTATGTATTTATGTGATGTGTACAGAATGTTTTACTTCTAACATGTAAAATAACTAATTAATTGGCTTAAAAAAAAAAAGCTCTTAAATTATGTACTAAAAAAGACTATTCAAACGCTTTTTAAAGTTTCTGTAACTTAAGTAAAATTTTTATTTTTCTTTTGAGATGGAGTCTCACACTATCGCCTAAGCTGGAGTGCAATGGCACCATCTCAGCTCACTGCAACCTCTGCCTCCCAGGTTCAAGCGATTCTCCTGCCTCAGCCTCCCAAGTAGCTGGGATTACAGGCATCTGCTACCACGTCCTGCTAATTTTCTGTATTTTTAATAGAGATGGGGTTTCACAAAGTTGGCCAGGCTGGTCTTGAATTTTTGACCTCATGATCCACCTGCCTCTGCCTCCCTAAGTGCTGAGATTATAGGCATGAGCCATCATGCCTGGCCAGTAAAATCTTTAATAAATAAGCTAGCTTTAAAATGACTGGTAAAGTACTATTAGAAATGCCTTAAGAATTGCCCAGCATACATTTTTTGTTTCCATTTATTAATCAAGCAATTTCATACTTATCCCTGCCAAATATTGTAAGGTGTCAAAATTTGGCATAGGGGTTGCAAAACTATAAACCCAGCCCAAAACAGAATCATCTTTGCTTCTGTAATTTTTAATAAGATATTGATAAAGGTTTAATGAAAATAGCTGCATCTTGAATTTACTAAGATTATCCTAACTTCTAATCTGGTGGCCTTAGGCAGTCTAGTTCACAGACAGTAACGAGGCTTGTTTTGAGAAAGACTGTTATTGTCAGTTTCAAAGCTAAAATGTAAACCAAGTTCCTCCCAAAGTTAGTTCGGCCTATGACCAGGAATGAATAAGGACAGCTTGGAGGTTAAAAGCAATATTGCGTCAGTTAGGCCAAATCTCTTTTCACTGTCTCAGTTATAATTTTGCAATGGTGGTTTTATAACTTTAATGACTGTCACAATTTTTGTGAATAATCTAGGAAAACAATTAAAACAATTAGGCAAATGTAAAGGGATAAGTGTTTGTAGACAAACTGGTCATAATTTAGAATATAAAGTTAAATTAAATAATAGATATTTCATTATTTGGGTATTTTCCAATAAATACATTTTAGGAGAACATTCTTGCTAAAGAAAAAAAAAGTCCTTTAAAAAAAAAAAAAAGAGGTGAACCAGTTTTGTCTAATTCAAAGCTTATTTAAAGGTTATATATAGAACAAGGTGAAAGGAACCAGGAATAAAAAAGATGTAAAGAAAGTTATAAAAATAAAGAACATTTCTTTTTTTGAGGTAAAAAGGCTTAAAGAGAAATAATTTTATAAGAAAGAATCTTACATGGTAAATTTAGTTCTAAAATAAAATAACTGATTTTTTTAAAAAGGAGGGATGTTCAGAGCAAATCAGAAAGTCTGACTATGTCATGAGCAGTCAGTGTAAGTCACAATAAGAGGATATACATTAAAAAAAAAAACCAGTAACTTTCTTATGATCAAGTTGTCATATTAAGTTTTGGTTTGCTTAGGAAAAAAAAACTGAGATAAAAATTTTTTTTAGAACTAAGGTTATTACTTCCATGTATCTTCCTGTATATGGTTTTAAAGTTCTTGTAACACTGAATTACAGGACTCTAACTCCTGGGTCTAAAAAGGACACCAAGTCCTGTTAAATCTTAAACACTGACAGCAATTACAGCCTCATCTTCAGACCCCATAGAAGATGCCAGTCAAAACAAACTGCATTCCTGAGACACCAGGGCAAGAAATTAAAGCTATTCAACTCCTCAGGACCCAGGGGCTGTCACCAAAGAGGTGGGTGTTTAAGATTGTAAGGGCCAATTTTGAATGATAGAATAAGTTCAGTTTCTCTATAAATTAATTATTAATGTCAAAGGGACACTGATGCAAACCAGTTTATGGACCTCTGTGTCAGATTAGTAAGGTTTTCTTGAAGCTTAACCAACTTCTTAATAAAGATTATAAAGGTTATAAAAGGCTTACGGAAGTTATATTTTATAATCAAGATTAAATTTTATAAATTGTTTACAAAAGTTTGAAAAGCAAATGTAATTGACTTCATGCTTCTTTAGAAAATTAAGTCTTCTCTCTCAAAGAATGAAGGCTTTTGCTTTTTTTTTTTTTTGAAATGCTTGAATTATCACTTAAATAAATGACTTTATAGTGACCTGTAATCCTATTTTGTAATATCAAATGTTTTGTAAGGTCTTTTAGGCTGACTGATAGTGCCATGGATTCTATGACAACCCCCATGACCAGCACGGACACCTCCTGAGGGCCTTCTGGAATTAGAAAACCTCAAGTAGCTGGAAGATCATGAAAAATGGAATAATCAACCCGATTAACCCCTGCGGCACCTAACTAACTTGAGACATTCTTCTATTGTTTCTTATTCCGGCCCCAATTGACAAGGCCATTGGACTTTGTAACCAACCTTGCTCAACCTTGTGATTCCAGCCCCAACGACCCCCTCCCAGCTTGCAAAAAACCACCCTAAACTGTAACTTCTGTACCCTTCCATTGCCTACCCCAAACGTGTAAAACCATCTCCTATCCAACTGCCCTTCGCTGACTCTCTTTTCAGACTCAGTCTGCCCACACCCTGGTGAACAAACAGCCATGTTGCTCACACAAAGACAGTTTGGGGGGGTCTCTTCAGGCAGCATGCATGTTTTAGCACATTTTATATTTGACAAACTTTCCAAAATCAAATTATAAATTACGTCTTTTTCTAACCTAATTAATTCTTTAAGACATTAGTTTCCCTAAAGTCCAAAAATGACATAATTTAGCTTATTTGGTATAAAAATTATACAGGAAGCACTGTCAAATATGAAATGGTGTTTGGTTTCTTTGGGTTGCATTTTTATAAATATTTTATTGGCTATGTGTTCCAAAATTATGGGAAACTCTTGTAATTCTGAGGTACCTTCGTGTACATTATCAGTAATAATAATTATGTTAAAATTATTGTGTGCCACAGAGGTAACAAATTTCCTTGTCAATTGTTTCTTCTGACTATGACTGCCTTAAAACTTTTTTTCATCCCAAACAATTGTCTTCTTTTTTCTTGTTTTAAACCCCCTCTAAAAGGTGGGTTTGTAATCAGCTATAGTACTCTAACAGGTGCACTTAAATGCAAGTTTTCTAATAATTTTGAAAATTGTGACATTGGAATAAAGGAAAAAACTTTCAGAACTCTCATGGAGAGCTGAAATGGTCATGACTATCAGAAAGAACTGGAGTTGACTGAATTAACTGAAGCAACAGAAAACTGAAGTAATCTTTTTGACTTTTTGCTTAAAATGTTGCTGATAATGTTTTGTTTTACAGAGTTAAGGAAACTTTTAAGTGATTTACAGCTTTTAACAATTGAGTAAAGAACATTTCTGTGAACAAAATTTAGAGCATATTTGTTTCTCTCTACGTAACTTCAGAATTTGGAAACTATTTGTGAGTATTCTCAATTTATGGCAATATAGTTATTTGCATAAGTGCAGTAAAAAATCTGTTTTCTTTTGTAATGGAGCACAATTGGAGAAATTTGTTATTTTACCAAGGCTATAACTGGAATGGTGTGCTTTCCTTTGAGGAATCAAACTTGACTTATGAAGCCAATAAAGCCATTGGAACAACTGGCTTTGTATTTTGTGTACACAGTTCCTGTACAAAGTTTCTGACCTGTGGTAAGTAAAGAATGTTACTTCCTGACAGGCGCAGAAGCCCCAGGTTTATCTTGCACCCTCAAGAGGAGAAGAAATTCACCCAACTCGTAGGTATTTGATGGCACAAATCTATGGCTGGGCTTAGCTTTAAAAAATCTTATCTGAGATCCCTGCTATGGAACAAAGTTCCATCAAAGTCAATTTAAAAGCCTAAGTAAAAACTAATTATTTGTGCTGCACTGTATACAAATAATTAGGCAAAGTATAATAAAGCAAACCAGTCCTACCATGATTTGTCTTTAGCAAAAATGGGAAACTGCAGAGAGAAAAATTATGTTTCAAAACTATAGTAGACCTGTTGTTAGATTCTGGTCTGCCTATTTTTTTTTTCAATTTTTATTATTTTCTACAGTTTAGATCAAATTCTAATTTTTGTTGGCTACAAGTCTTCAAAATAATGTTTTCAAATTTTCTTCCTTCTTTTTTCCATTTTTCCTAATTTGGAGTCATTGAAAACTAAGCTGTGCTTTCTTAAAACCCTATCAACTGAATCCAGACAACTTAAACTTCAGAAGAAAATAACAGCAACCTATTTACATACATAAGCCACTTTCATATCTGCCTAGTAATATACGGAGTAATGTGACCTACATCGATTTTTCCAGGATTGTTCTTTTGTTTGTTGTTTTCTCTTCTTCCTCTCAGCTGTTTTCTCTTCACAGGACATGAGGCTTCACAACCTCTGAAAAATGAGCTTTTGGGATCTACCCTTCTAGCCATGAGACAGCAGATGGAACCTGAGACCAGAGACTCATTCTCTTGTAAAATGCTTTCTCCAAAAGATTTTTAAAAAAAGAAAAGTGGGGAAATGTGAAAGGAAAATGTCCTGAGCTCCCAAAATCACTAAGGAAAACTCAAGCTGGGAACTGCTTAGGGCAAATCTACCTCCTGTTCTATTCAAAGTCACTCCTCTGCTCACTGAGATGGATGCATATCTGATTTGCCTCCTTTGGAAAGGTTAATTAGAAACTCAATAGAATGTAAACATTTGTGTATCACCTATCTGTGATCTAGAAGCTCCCTCCCAGGTTCCAGTCTTCCTGCTTTTGCTTCAAGTTGTCCCACCTTTCCAAACCGAACCATTCTACTTACACATACTGATTGACGTCTCAGGTCTCATATCTCCCTAAATGTATAAAACCAAGCTGTGCCCGGACTTCCTTGGGCACATGTTGTCAAGACTTCCTGAGGCTGTGTCATGGGCATGTCCTCAACCTTGGCAAAATGAAGTTTCTGGATTAGCTAAGACCTGTTTCAGATTTTCCAGTTCACAGTTTCTTTTAAAAGAAAAAAAAAGTATAGATAGGTCCAATCCACCATGGGGGGCATGTAGGCATTTCAACTAGAGGCCATCCATACTTTCTGACAGGGGGCATCTTGGTGACCTCTGGAATACACGGCTGGAATGTCTGACTGGAGAGGCAGGTACTGCTGAGTATTCACCAGACTCCATTTTCTTCTCCTTCTGAGCATACAGAGGCTTTATTTACCACCACTCCTTGCACGTATAGGGGATCATGTGACTAAGTTTTGGCCAATAGGAAGTGGGTGGGCCTCAGGACTGGGCCCCACCATCCTTACCTTCCTTCCACTGGATTCAGATATCCAACAAGGGATTGCAAAGCCCAAAGATCTCCTTATTCCAAGTATGATCCCCAGAACAGCACCATTGGTACCATCTAGATCACCAGCAATGGTGCCATCATTCTAGAAATACAGATGCTTAGCCCCAGCACCATCCCCCAAATTATTAAATCAGAAGCCTCATGTTAACATGATCCCCAGGAGATTTGTAAACACCTTACTGTCTGTGAGGCTCTGCCTTTAGGAGATGGTAAAACCACTAACCACACTCAAGGGAGCCCTCCCACTGG
Source organism: Cacajao melanocephalus (assembly GCA_963573385.1). NCBI lineage: Eukaryota > Metazoa > Chordata > Mammalia > Primates > Pitheciidae > Cacajao > Cacajao melanocephalus. Next base: position 14,895 of record CAUYLG010073651.1, on the reverse strand, counting down.
CCATGGACAAAATATGAGCAAAAATAAGTCTTGACTATGCTAAGACACTGACAATATGGGGTTGTCTGTCATAGGAATCAGGCCTCCCTAATCAATAGCCCATTTGTGGGGTTCATTTGTTTCTGGTTGTAATCATTCTCATGACTGATACCACATTTCATTTGAGAGCCTCTCATTTTGCTTTTATCTCCATTACCATCTATCCCAAACACAAGCTTATATGGGAATTATACTTTGAAGATAAATATCTATGGAAACATTGTTTGGCTGTTGAATTTTTGTCATTAGCTTTCATCTGTTAAAGCAGTCTTATTAAACAAATGCTAACTATATTTATTCTGAGATTTTTATATCAAGTCCTGTATTTGAGAAATGAGTGCTGTTCAGTCCCCCAGGCTAAACCTTTGATTCCTGATTTATACTTTCTGAGAATCAACAATATTACTATTTTATCATACATTGTTCTCAAAGGTAGCCCCAAATCCTTGCAAAACGAAGAAGATAATAAAAAATATTTATCTATGACAACTTTGAGCAGGTTTGGAGTAAGGCAGCCTCAGGGGCAAGTAGAAAGTGCACATCTTATTTATATTAGCAGAATCTTACTCTGGAAAAATTACAGGGTGACTGTTATAATTTTCATCAATTATTCTTTTTATACCAATTAACAAAATCAGTGCTACTAACATAGCCTGTTTCTTACCACTGATGAGGCATCTGTTGGAAGAGATGATGCCTGTACATATATGTGAGCTTCTATCAGTTTACGGTGAGACAGGAGTAGATTTTGGCTCACTCATTTGTTCCTTTTATTCATTTATTACTTCAACAAGCATGCACGAATGCTTGCCATGTACAACATCTTAGCTTGGCACTATGAGGATTACAAAGACAGTCCCTACCACAAAGGAACTTACAGATATAAGAGAGATATGCAAAAATAACTATAAAGAAAGGCAAATTGGAACAATCATTATAGCAGAGAAGAAATCGTAAGTAGACAGGAGACCAATTCCAACTGGAATCAGAAAAAGATTCATGGAGGAAGTGGCATTTGAACTAAGTTTTAAAGAGTAGACCAGAATGTATTTATTATTATTTTTTAATTGACCAGAGAAGAATTTTGATGAGTCTTGGAAAAGTAGGAAGCAAGGAGCTGCTGAAGGATCCACAAGAGTGAAATCACTGAGAGGTCAAAGGGTAGAATGCATTAGAAAAACATGGAGTGGGCACTACAACACACTCCTGTCTTTTTCACTTCAAAGATTGTATTCTTTCCCTATAACTTTTTGACCTCAAATCTGATCATGCTTTTGATGAGTAGCAATTATTTCCATGAAAGGGACAAAGCTAACAACTTAAATATTTTAGCAAAGAAGTAAAGGTATAATAATTGCCACCATTATATGTAGTCTTGATTCTAAGCATATGACTGGAAGTGGCAAGGTACAGAAACAATTTTTATGTCTCAAACCCATGAGATGTAAAATTATTGTTAAAATAACAATGTCATACCCTAAAGGCTACCTTCATGAACCCATAGGGGCCCTCCAATTCCAGTCTGAGAAACACTTAACTTATCATATGAAAAATAACTTCTAGCTAATCCCATTTGCAAGAGCTGCCAAAAAAAGGAAATTGCAGATGACACAAACAAATGCAAAAACATCCCATGCTTATGGATCAGAAGAATGAATATCTTTGAAATGACCATCTTGCCCAAAGCAATCTATAGATATTATACAATCCCTATCAAAATACCAGTCTCATTGACAGAATTAGAAAAAAATCCTAAAAACTCATATATAAACAAAAAAGAACCCAAGTAGCCCAGGGAATCCTGAGCAAAAAGAACAAACCTAAGGCATCACATTACTTGACCTCAAATTTACTACAAGGCTATAGTAATGAAAATAGCATGGTACTGGTACAAAAATAGACACACGGATCAATGCAGCAGAATAGGGAACTCAGAAATAAAGCCACCTATCTACAGCCAACTGATATCTGATGAAGTTGACAAGAACATACACTGGGGAAAGGACACCCTTTTCAGTAAACGGTGCTGCCAAATTTGGATTGCCATATGCAAAAGAATCAAAACAGGATCCCTATCTATCACTATACATAAAAATCAACTCAAGATACAATTAAAGACTTAAGTATGAGACCTGAAACTATAAAAGTCCTAGAAGTAAACTTAGGCAAAATTTTTCTGGACATTGGTCTAGGTAAAGAATTTATGAGTAAGACCTCAAAAGTACAAGCAACAAAAACAGATAAATGGGACTTAATAAATGAAAAAGCTCTGCAAAGCAAAATAAAGAATCAATAGAGTGAACAGATAATCTACAGAATAGGAGAAAATATTTGCAAATTATGCATCCAACCAAGGACTAATATCCAGAATTTACAATGAACTCAAACCACGCAACAACAAAAAATGAAATAATCTCATTAAAAAGTGGGCAAAGGGCTGGGCGCAGTGGCTCACGCCGGTCATCCCAGCACTTTGAGAGGCTGAGGCAGATGGGTTACGAGGTCAGGAGATCAAGACCATCCTGGCTAACACGGTGAAACCCCATCTCTACTAAAAATACAAAAAATCAGCTGGGTGTGCTGGCACAAACCTGTAGTTTCAGCTACTTGGGAGGCTGAGACAGGAGAATCAATTGAACCTGGGAGGTGGAGGTGGCAGTGAATGGAGATCATGCCACTGCATTCCATCTTGGGTGACAGAGCAAGACTCTGTCTCAAAACAAAACAAAACAAAACAAACAAACAACAACAAAAAAAACGGGGGAGGGCAAAGGACATGAACAGACATTTTTCAAAAGACAACACACAAATGGTTGACAAGCATATGTAAAAATGCTCAGCATCACTGATCATCAGAGAAAGGCAAACTGAAACCACTATGAGATGTCATCCTTACACTAGTCAAGATAGCCATTATTCAAAAGATTAAAAAATAACAGATGTTGGTGAGGATACAGAGAAAAGGGAATGCTTATACACATTGGTAGGAATGTAAGTTAGTAAAACCTCTGTGGAAAACAGTATGGAGAATTCTCAAAGAAGTAAAAATAGATCTACCATTTCATCCAGCAATCCCACTACTGGGTATCAACCCAAAGGAAAATAAATTGCTATATCAAAAAGATATCTGCACTCGTATGTTTACCACAGCCCTATTCACAATAGCAAAGACATGGAATGAATGTACGTATCCCTCAATGGAAGATTAGAAAAGGTGGTATACACACACACAATGGAATACTGTTCAGCTCATAAAAAAGAATGAAATCAGTTTTTTTGCAGCAACATGGATGGAACTGGAAGACATAATCTTAAGTGAAATGATATAGATACGGAAAGTCAAATACTGCATGTTCTCACTTGTAAGTGGGAGCCCAATAATGTGGAGACTTGGACATAGAATGTGGAGTGATAGACATAACTTGGACGTGTGGGAGGCGGTAAATGATGAGAAATTGCTTAATGAGTATAATGTGCATTATTTGGGGTTACAATAAAAGCCCAGACTTCAGCACTATGCAATATATCCAGGTAACAAAATTGCACTTGTACCATTTAAACTTATATAAAGAAAAAAGAAAATGTTTTCTAGTTGTGAATTTTTCACTGCAAAAGTTTTGTATTTAGATAATTGTACAAATAAAATTGCAAAATTAAATATATTCTCACAGAACATTTGGATTCTGAAAAACAAGTTCACAGACTACAGCTTGAGAAACACTGGAAAGAATATTAAACTTCTGCTCCTAGTCTGTCATTGATTAGCTGTGTGATTCCTGGGAAACTGCTTAGCATCTAGGGACCCAGGCCCCGGCCTCCTTTCTGCCTCTGTCATGTACAAATAATAATGATGGTATGTCATAAGGTCGTAAGGAGGCCTGAATAAGATACACATGAACACTGACAGCAATAACTGGTGTTGGTTAAATGCGAAATAAATGTTGGTTATCATTACTGTTGTTGCTGTTTTGAGAGGACTTCTGAGGTCCCTTGTGGCTTTAAAATTCTGCGTATTTTGAGTCATTGTCTTTATCGAAAACTAAGTGAATTGGACAGAGACTCCTGAAATTCTAGGACTGGAGACAACAATGCAGCCTGGATAGAAAAACACTGCCTTGGCATTTCCCAAGCAAAGATCAAGTGTTGCAATGGAAGTCTGGCCTCCACTCAGCACATTCTTTGCAAAATGACCACAGATACATTGGTGATGGTTTGAACCTGGTTTTTCTCATTGACAATAAAAGCTATCCAATGGAATAGTATCTAAAGAAGGATCTGAATTCATGACAAACCTTTACCCAAAAATCTATCCAACTATGGAAAAGGAACATCTTTGAAGAGACTCTTAAGTAACAAGATCACATTGCTTCAACTTTTACATTATCAGAATTTCTCTAACAATGTCTTGGTTCTACAAGATTAAAGCTTACTCTGAAAACATACTGGTTCAGTCACCGATTTCTAGCAAAATACTTCAACTTGCTAGGCCTCAGTTTTCTCAACTGTGAAATGGGTAGAATAGTAATCAACTTGCCACCAAGTGACATGCATCAAATGCTTTGTGGCTTTTGGCTGTAAGAAGCCACAATGAAGTTGGTTACTTACTAAGTACATTATGTGTTCTAATAATAAAGAAGCCTCTGGGGCAATGAAATGAGAGCAGCTTTCCTGTCAAAAGGCTTCTCCGACATTTGCACATAGCTCATGGCTCCTAGCATGTGTTGCTCAGATGCTTATCGATTATTCTCACTACACTTCACAGACAGGAAGGAACATGTTGGAACACAGAGAATCTGGACTGAAACTGAAGCTTCATGACCCACATATTTCTTTTTATTCTTTGTCAAACAATTTCACACATGCTAAGGACCAAGGCTTTCTACTGCCCAAGGCTGATGCATACCATACAGTCTACGCTAGCGAGTCTCAATCTCCTGGACACCGTGATGTGTCTCAAATGAGCAGTACCCCCAGATGATGACAAGCAGAGACTGCCAGTGACCAAGCCTACTTCTCTCCACTCTGTAGGAGCACAGCTGCAGTCCCACATGTCCTATCATGCCATCCGCTCTGAAACAGACCTCCTCAGCCATTGAATATTGCCACTGTCCACCAATTAGCACAGTAGCCCTCGTGTGTGGGGCAGACGTCAAAGGGTCAGGAAAGAAACTCTCCATGCTTTAGTAGACTTTCCCCATAGATCACTGTGTCTTAGAGATATAATTTCATAAAAACAGAGATGTTAGAATTGTAATGGATCTCAAAAAAAAAATGATATAGCATTCCATTTAGTGAGATGCCATTGTGTCCATTTTACAGATGAAGTAAAAGAGGCCCCAAGTCATATAGCTGCTTTGTATCAAAGGAAGGGACTAGCAGCTTCAGTTCTCATGCTTGCACATGCACAGATTCATTTACTTCATTTGGTTGAACTCATAGTAAATCTGATTTTGTTTAATAACAAACCACGTGGCTAAAACTTTCTGCACTGTTTTAAATCTGATTTCTTTGTATCTTTTCTATACAGCTTGGTATAAGCTGTTTCACTACTAAGTTCCTGGACCCTAGGGTGGCAGCCAGTCCCATACAGTTAGCCTTGTGCAGACAGGGGCTATTGAGTGTCCCACAGTGAGCTGGTGTTAAGGGCTATTGATAGTGAGCAGCGATTGGGGAGCTGGTGGAATCCCACAGCACCATCCAGAGTCCAGTGTGATTGCCCAGCTTAGAGTATGCTTGTATTCAGGGAAAGTCTTTTTCCAGTTTTCCAAAATTTTTGTCAAAGTCAAGAAACAGACTAGTCAGCATGCTCTCAGTAATACACAGGGTATGAATGTTGGGGAGGAAAACGCCAGGCAAAGTCAATCACTGTTTTTTCCCACACCTACCTTGTGATTCCGCCCGTGCTTATCCAACAGGGAGATGATGGACTTGATGTGGCCCTCTGCTATCAGGTTTAAGGCTTCTGGGCTTTCGGTTAAGATGCAGTGCAAAACTTCCAAGATACCTACATGAATGCCACAAACATCATTTGGATATTAAATGCCCTGCAGCAATGACCATAATTAAGAAACCTGAGTGTGAACAGACCTTCCTGAGGGGACAGGATATCATCAGTTCTTTGAATCTATCAAGTATTTTCAGCCAGAAAAAAATGCATTCATTCCCGGTAGACTTCAGAGTCCCTGGAGGCCAACTGGTCTGTAATTTAGAAGTGATTTTAATTCAGCACTAACCCTATCTCCCTCTTCCTGGACAAAGACATGATCTTTGTATGACAAAATACAGAGAAGCAGCTGTAAAATAACATTTTTCATTTGATCAAACCAAATAATACTTCATTTAAAAATAGATATAAAAGATATCCAGTTTACTATAAATTCTAAAGGTCATTCAAGTAATTTGGAAAACATTCTGAGTTTCTCCCAAGTAAGAATTTTTCTAGGAGCCACTCTAGACATTATTTTTATTTTAGGTCTGCTCATGTATCAAATAAATGGAAGGCTCACAAAATAAAGTATATTTGGCTTCTCCCCCTTTTTTGATGCACCAGATAGGTTATTAAGTGAAGGTGTAAGAAAAACTAGTGCCCCTGCAGCCTGGCACACACATGGCAACATCATGATGGAAATTCAAGGGAAGCAATTGGCTAATAGCTTAATTAGTTTTATTAAGAAAATTCCTTTTGATTCTGTTTTTTTTCCTCAGTGTTTTCATAAATTAGCTTGAAATGTAATCTAGCCCTTGAGACTGAGGCACTGCAGAAAAGAGAGGCTTAGGAAGACATGTGTAGGTGGAGGATCCTTGAGGGACTCTCTCCTGGCTGGTCTGTTAAAGCACCTGTCATCTCTAGGCTATGAGAAAATCAAAACCCTTCAACTTTCCCATGAGGGGCCTACAACTGCCATGTTCACTCATCTCAGAGAAAGCAAACTGCTGAGCCCTGCAGCATGGTCACCTACCAATGATGACCACACTCTTGGCTCAGATTCTCCCTAAGTCATTAGGAAGGACTACAGATGTGATGTGAAGGGTGAGTCAGGGGAGAAGGGGTGAGCGGGGATTTTTCCTCTCATTCCTGTCATTCTTCACTCCTGCTTTTCAAACTGTAAGAAATAGTTTGGACAATATTGAAAAGGGTTAAAAAAAAAAAAAACCCCAGAGAATAAGAATGTAATGGGAGTTAGAGGGAGACTAGGATCACTGGGTGGATGGGGTGGGGATTAATGGACCTACGGAATAAAAATGAAGGCACAGAGTAAAAAAATTAAACAAAAAAGGAAGGATTGTTGAAGTCTGGGTTGGAGTTGTTACATCAACTCATATGGGTGCCGGGAAGCTTTAAGACGATTTCCCTTATTTTGAAGTAATGATTTGAGGGTTGTTTGCAATCCACTGGAAAAGATTCAACTTCGTTTTCTTTTTTACAGAAAGAAAAAAAAACCCTTCATCTTTTCTAGTTATAGTTTCCTGTCAATTCTCACCTGAGGAAGATTCTAGTCTGTCCAATTTACTGATGAGCCAATCAAGGTTATTGGAGAATTGAGCGCAATTGTTTCTGTTTCCACGGATGAGAGCAGCTGCAAACAAGGAGATGTTTGATCATAGAGGTTAAAGAGTATAATGAGAACTTTCATTAGATGTTTGATCATAGAGGTTAAAGGGCATGAGAACTTGGAAAGCTGTTGAATATCTCACCTGCCTAGCAACTGAAAGGAACTAAATGCCAATCTTACCTTGCCTAGCTCTTTGATACAAATGTTTCTTTTTTCTTTTCTTTCTTTTTTTGTTTAAGAGACAGTCTCACCCAGTCATCCAGACTGAAGTACAGTGGCTCACTGCTGCCTTGATCTCCTGGGCTCAAGTGATCCTCTTTCCTCAGCCTTCAGAGTAGCTAAGACTACAGGCATGCATCACCATATCCAGCTAATTTGTATTATTTTTTTTTGACATGTAGTTTTTTTTATCTTGTTGCCCAGGCCGGACTGCAGTGGCACTATCTCAGCTCACTCTGCCTCTCAAGTTCAAGCAATTCTCCTGCCTCAGTCGAGTAACTGGGATTACAGGTGTGCACCACCACACCCAGCTAATTTTTGTATTTTTAATAGAGATGGGGTTTCACCATGTTGGCCAGGCTGGTCTCAAACTCCTGACCACAGGTGATACGCCCGCCTTGGCCTCCCAAAGTGCTGGGATTACAGGCACGAGCCACCATGCCTGGTTTAAACATTTTTTATTGAGATGGGGTCTTACTGTGTTGCCCAGGCTGGTCTTGAACTCTTGGCCTCAATTGAGCCTCCTCATCTCCGCTGCCCAAACTGTTGGAATTACAGGCATGAACCACCATACCCAACCTCTTTCTATACTTAGAAGAATAAAAATCTAGTATTGACTCACTTTACAAGTATTTGCAGAGAGTCTGCTATATCAAATACCTGTCCAGTTGTTCAGACTAGAGCAATGGGGAAGGAAGAGTGATTTCCTGCCTTCATCAAGTAGGCAATGGAGACAATAAATGCATAAAGTAATAAAATTACTTCAGATAGTGATAAGAATGTTAGTAAGAATTAACATTAATAGGTTACTGACTTAAGAACTCAACTTCTTGCAAAGTTTTCTTAAATTTAGCTAGAGATTTGTTATTCTTCAGTGCTAAAGGCAGGCATCCCAGTGAACACAGCTGGAAAAGTTAGCTATATACTAATGGATAAATAATAGCAACATGTAACTATAACATATCTAAAATATATCCCTATTTGACAGTGGTTCTTGAGGCATGGTCCTGGATCAGTGACACCAGCATCGCCTAATAACTTATAATAAATGCAAATTCTCAGGTCTCATTGAGAAACTCTGGGGGTGGGCCCTGATATCTGTGTTGAAACCAGCTCTCCAGCTGACCCTGATGCCTGTTCCTACTTGAAAGCCACTGGCACATGAAACTGCAAAGAAAGGGAGAGAATACACTGTCATTACAGTTTTGCCAGTCTATACCAAATAACCTTCCCTCTGCAGGGCACAAAGAGCAGATGCAAATCTGGAACAAGTCCATGTAAACTGATTAGCCCCCGAGTAGCTTGCCCTTCACATGATAGGTTTGAACTGGAATTTCACTAAGGATACATGGCAAATTTAGGATAAAGGAAGGCCTTCTCCAGGGCCTCACCTGTATATCTTCAGTCAGTAGAGGGCACAATTCAGTCTGAGCTCCTAACTTCCTTTTCTGATCAGTTGCAGCAAGGAAGTTAACCGTTTAAGAGTCCTGGAGCTAGACTGCTGGGTCTCAAGCCATAGCTCCATCACTTACTAGACATGTGACCTTGGGTTATGAGCATCTGTGAACATCTGTCTCTTCATCAGTGAAATGAGAGTAATAATAGTAACTAACCCTTAAAGTGTTGCTCTGGGGATCAAAAGAGATATTTCATTGCTTGCACACAGAGATTAATAATTGTTAGCTATTATTGTTAAAATCACGTGTACTGGGTCAATACAAAATACTAGAGTTTGAAGAGACTTTACAGTGTCAGACAGTGGCAATCAATCAATACTGAGGTAAGCCAATCAGCCTGAACCCTATGTTGGGGAATAGGTCCAGACTGATTTCTCTGGGCTCCCTTCCAGCCTACTGAACTATGATAGACTTCCTCTCAGTGGGACACACACTTCAGAGCAAAGCCCAAAAGTACTCGCTTATCACAGTGTCTGAGCAACCCTTGGTGGCCACCTTCTTGCACAGGCTCATACTGTCTTCTCTCTGCCTCCCACCCATAGGCTGGTGGCCCAGGCCTATTGGATGGCACCTGTTGTAAGCAGGCACCAGAACATCACCACAGCTTCATATTGTGAGAAGATAAGATTGTGGCTGGAATATTTTTACTTCCCCATCTTTTTCTTTCCACCAAAATGAAATAAATAACAGGCCAAAGCAGTGGGAATCATGACTAACAAGTGGACAAGTGACAGGGCACAGATTTAAGAGAATAACACTTCTTAAAGTGCAGGTGGTATCTTGGCCAAAGTTTAAAACTGGAAGACATCATAAATGTGTTCCAGTCTCGTTTCCTCATGAAAGGTACGGAATGGAGGTTGAGGGAGTGTAGTGACTGTCAAGAATTTCACAGATATTTCAGTAAAACTGATGACCATCTGCTTCCACTTGCTGCTGACTTCTTGCTCTGTTTGAAAGTACAATAAGCTACTAGTTAACAGAAAGAACAGCTGGGTTAAAACTGAATGGTTAACAAAAGGTTTCTAAGGAATGAAGCAGTCCAGATATCACAGGGTTAATGGCAAGTTAAAGACCATCCCGGGATTTCACATGGAAATCCCATGGAAACTGTCCCAGGGAGAAGGTACTGTGTGTGTACTTACCCAGCAATTTGTAGAGGAGGTTCAGAATTTCTTTCCAGGCCATGCCACTCTCTTCCCTTGCAATCCCTGCAAAGTGTGCTACGCTATTGTAGATATTTAAGCGGTCAATGCAATTTAAGACAAGAGCCAACATTCCCTGTGAAGGAGAGTAGAGGAAAATGCAAAGACTGCTGATTAAGAAAGCAGAATCCCTTTTGCTCTTTCCCCTCCTGTATCATTCACCTTTTAAAGCTGATAATGCCAATATGCAAATAGACCTTCACGGTACCAGTTGGGTTTTGTTTTTTTTCCCTCCTAAAAACAAAATATGCATTTTTATGCCTGAGAGACCTAAATAGCATCCATTTGGAGAGTGAGTCAGCAGCCTCTTCTGACGGGTTTGCCCCCACGTGCTTAACTCAATCCAAGGACATACTTAGGAAGAGGGAGGGTGAATGGATTTCACAAAAACCTGCTTTCAGTCTGGTGTGAAGTGGTTCTGACTCACCCAGAAACAGCTCTAGATATAGTACCTATTTTTCTCTTAAATATCAAGTAAGTTCAAGTTCCATTCAGATGCGCAAAACAACCATGCTTGCTTCCTACCTCCCTACCCCTCAAAAAAGGTGGGATTTAGAGACAATAACACTGAAAGAGGATCTTCAGTCCCTTTCCTAGCTAATTTAAAATACTACACCATTCAGTAAAAATATCTGTGCTAGCTGTTCTTAGAGCATAGGAGGGAGATGGTAAACGGAATTTCAGTAGCCTTTAAGGCATAGAGAATGCCCCTGGAGCCAAAGTCTGGTTAGATCAGAAGACTGAGCTGGGATGGTTCTACATTCCACACCGCTAACTTTGGAAACATCCAAGGACAAGCCCTGTGCCCAGGCATGACAGGCCCAGAAGTACAACCATGGCCTGTTGGTACTAAATCATCACGTCTGAGTTTGGAGAAGGTTTGTGACCTGTCTGTGGTCGTACACAGCCAGAGGTGGAGCCAGAATGAGACCTAGAATGAGGGTCTCTTAGGCCCCTAGTTGGTGTTTTTCTCATGGCCAAGCCCCACTTCCAGTGACTCAGATGTTGAATTCTGACATAAGATTTGGCATCTTCTGTATCTTTTAAACCAGCTTCTCAGGTATCCTTGATGTGGTAGAATCCATATTAAACAGGTTTCCCAGGTAATTCTAACATTTCCCCAAACTTGGGAATCACAGCTAATGTCATGCTCTCACAGGCAAAATTTATTGAAAATGGATTTTTGACACACATGTGGCACTGAAGCTTTAAAATGTAATCTGGTTTGAATGTGCCAGCCATTGCTAATGTAACCAGGTTTGGCTGACAGCGAAGACTGACTTCCAGTTTCCCAGCTTCCAAATCTCTCTCTTGTCCTCTGGCTTTCTCATAAACATGTGCATGCAGAAAGACAAAGCTAAGTTGCACTCATAGGTATATTTTAGCTCTGGACACAAAGTGAATTTCAACTTTTCATTTCTCAACTTACCTCTTCCTTGAAAAGATTTTGTCTGTTTTTCAGTGAGCGGAGCTTGTTCTGCTTGTCTTCATGTCGCATCTCCTCCTCTGGGGGCTGGAAGTAGGCGATCAAGTCCTGTAGGGTCTGAAGGACTTCTTCTATAGGCAGGGCGATGGGGGCAGCTGTGCGATTGTTTCCGCTAAAAACCACGAGATTGACATGGTTTAGGCACCAGCCAGCAGCTGGGACCTGATTGAACACCCACTGGGTCCCACTCCTAACAGCCTACCATGGTGTGCCATGAGCTGCTTCCTTGGGTGGCCACTGTACCAGCAGCTACAAAATGAAGTTTCCCAATGAACAGAGCAACAGCAGAAAATATTCACATTCAAGTTCAAAGCTATTTTCATAAACAAAGGGAAATGACTCCTTTTAGCACATTTATTTTCAAGCAACTTATAACTCATCCTGTTAATATTGCTGTAATATTTCAGCACCTAGCATCAGTGGGTATTCACTGAATGTCTAACAATGATTTCCGTGTAATCTAGAGAGGTAATTACAATTGTGATGTGACAGTGACTCTTCTATCTACAGCAGATGCTTCCCCTTCCATTTACCCCTGCTTGTCTGTCCCACTTTTTTAAAAAATAGAAATATTAATTAAACTTATTAACCCATGAGTCTTTTAAACAATCATACCTTCTTGGAATTGATTAATCATAAGGCTGGATGAATTTCTATCACTGGGTCTTTGTGTTTATCTCCATGTTAGTTTTCTCTGTCTCTCCTCTTACACCCCCATGTTTCTATGTGTCCTCTGGGATCTCTACAGATGTTTCTCATCATGTTTCTCTGTGTACACACCTGCTTTCCCTCACTCCATTTGTTGATGTTCCTTTCCTCTCTGTATCTGTGGTCCTTTCATCCGACTTTCCTCGCCCTGTGTTCCCTCTGTGAATATCACCCTCCTTTCTCAGTGTTCCCCATCTCTCAAACATCCTTCTTCTCTGCCTTGAGGTCTGTCCCTCTTTGTTTCTTGGTGTTCCCCAACCCCATGTTACCTGCCCTTCTCTCTCCCTGTTGTATTCCTCCTATTCTGCAAGTGTCTCTGTCTCTTTTTCTGTTTTAATATCTTCCAAAGTTTTGTAATTAAATTCCTTCAACACCGAGAGAATACAAAGCACTACAGATAACAAAACGAGCCTTCATTTCCCCATCTCCTTGAGGGGCACATCTGTGAGCCTCTGAGAGGGCAAAAGCTATGAAGAGGAAGGGGAAATGGACCTACCGCTTGTAGATTTGCATCATTAGGCCCGAAGTGATTGAGAATTGGCTGAATGTTCAAGTAACACTGCGAGGACTTCTTTATTTTTTTCTAAGTTCTGGGATACATGTGCAGGATGTGCAGGTTTGTTACATAGACGTGTGCCACAGTGGTTTGCTGCACCTATCAACCCCTTACCTAAGTATTAAGCCCAGTATGCATTAGGTATGTTTCCTGATGCTCTCTCTCTTCCTACCCTCCACCCCACTGACACGCTGCAGTGTGTGTTGTTCCCCAATCTGTGTCCATGTGTTTGCAACGTTCATCTCCCACTTATAAGTGAGAACGAGCGGTGCTTGGTTTTCTGTTCCTGTATTAGTTTGCTGAGGATAATGGCTTCCAGCTCCATCCATGTCCCTGCAAAGGACATGATCACGTTCCTTGTTATGGATGCATAGTATTCCATGGTGTACATATACTATATTTTCTTTATCCAGTCTATCACTGATGGGCATTTGGGTTGATTCTATGTTTTTGCTATTGTGTCTAGAGCTTCAGTGAACATATGTGTGCCTGTATCTTTATAATATAATAGAATGATTTATATTCCTTTGTGTATATACCCAGTAATGGGATTGCTGGGTCAAATGGTATTTCTGGTTCTATGTATCGCTACGCTGTCTTCCATAACGATTGAACTAATTTACATGCCCACCAATAGTTTAAAAGCATTCCTATTTCTCCACAGCCTTGCCAGTATCTGCTGTTTCTTGACTTTTTAATACTTACCACTCTAGCACGAGATGGTATCTCATTGTGGTTTTGATTTGCATTTCTCTAGTGATCAGTGATGTTGAGGTTTTTTTTTCATATGTTTGTTGGCCACATAAATGTGTTCTTTTGAGAAGTGTCTGTTCCTTTGCAATTTTAATGGTATTTTTTTCTTGTAAATTTGTTTAAGTCCCTTGTAGATTCTGGATATCAGACCTTTGTCAGATGGATAGATTGCTAAAATTTTCTCCCATCCTACAGTTTGTTCACTCTGATGATAGTTTCTTTTGCTGTGCAGAAGCTATTTAATTAGATCCCATTTGTCAATTTTGGCTTTGTTGCATTTGCTTTTGATGTTTTCATCATGAAATCTTTGCCTGTGCCTATGTCCTGAATAATATCACCTAGATTTTCTCCTAGGGTTTTCATAGTTTTGGTACATTGATGTCTTAATTTATCTTCAGTTAATTTTTGTATAAGGAAGGGGTACAGTTTCAATTTTCTGCATATGGCTAGCCAGTTCTCCCAGAACCATTTATTAAATAGGGAATCCTTTCCCCATTGCTTGTTTTTGTCAGGTTTGTCGAAGATCAGATGATTGTAGATGTGCGGTCTTATTTCTGAGTTCTCTATTTTGTTCCATTGGTCTATGTGTCTGTTTTTGTACCAGTACCATGCTATTTTGGTTACTGTAGACTTGTAGCATGGTTTGAAGTTGGGTAGTGTCATGCCTCCAGCTTTGGGTTTTTTTGGCTTAAGACTGTCTTGGCTATATGTGCTTTTTGGTTCCACATGAATTTTAAAGTAGCTTTTTCTAATTCTGTGAAGAATGTCAACGGTAGTTTAATGAGAATAGCATTGACTCTATAAACTACTTTGGGCAGTATGGCCATTTTCATGATATTGATTGTTCCCATCCATGAACAGGGAATGTTTTCCATTTATTTGAGTCCTAATTTCTTTGAGCAGTGGTTTTTAGTTCTCCTTG
>CAUYLG010073650.1:0-49433 GCA_963573385.1 Cacajao melanocephalus | reverse complement strand
ATTCTGGCATGCTATGCTGGCATTGCCTGAGTAGTCCTCCAGACCCCACTGTCTGTCTGCCTTTTCTTCCGCGCACTCTCTCTTCCAGGTTGTGAACATCTCCAAGTTGGGGTGAGGCATCCCGCAGGCCGGGAGCCTCCCGGCAGACATGCCGGTCCCCAACAGGCCAGGATAGTCTCTATCTCCTGACCTTGTGATCTGCCTGCCTTGGCCTCCCAAAGTGCTGTGATTACAGGTGTGAGCCAACTCCCCGGCCGACAGCTGGTTTTCAACAGAGCCTGACACTTCCTCCTCTCTCTCTCTCTCTCACTTCCTCTCTAGCCATGTGATCTCTGCACATGTTAGCTTCTTTTCCCTTCTGTCATGAGTGGACTCAGCCTGAGGTCCTCACCAGAAGCAGATGTTGGCGCCATGCTTATTGTACAGCCTACAGAATTGTGAGCCAAATAAATCTCTTTTCTTTATAAACTACTTTATAACAATACAAAGACAGTCTTATACTGGTAATATCAATTTTGATCAACCAACCAAGGTTTTCTCTGATTTCTAGGTTATTTAATCACTGTTTCCCTCTCTGTAATTAGTAAGCTGTCTGTAGAGAAACACTAAGCCCATGAAAACATTCTGCTCCGCAACAAAATGTTCTCCTACCTCACCAACATTTCACATCCATGGATGATTATTGCCCGATCTATTTTTACTATAACGGTGGCAAAATGATGGTTTTACAACTCTGTCACTCTCTGAAACATAATTGCTTGACTTCAGAATCCCATTTGATCTTCCTAAGACACCTGTGAAATTAGGCAGCGTGGACAATATTTCTCTCTTCATTTACAGTTTAGTTTAAAAAGATATCCTGGCTGGGTGCGGTGGCTCACGCCTGTAATCCCAGCACTTTGGGAGGCTGAGGCAGGTGGATCACAGGGTCAGGAGTTCAAGACCAGCCTGATTAACATGGTGAAACCTCATCTCTACTAAAAATATGAAAATTAGTCACATGTGGTGGTGTGCACCTGTAATCCCAGCTACTCAGGAGGCTGAGGCAGGAGAATCACTTGAACCCAGGAGGTGGAGGTTGCAGTGAGCCAAGATCGTGCCACTGCACTCCAGCCTGGGCAACAGAGTGAGACTCAATCTCAAAAATAAATAAATAAATAAATAAATGGGGGTCTCCTTGTCTTATACCATATACAAAAATCAACTCAAAGTGGATTAAAGACTTAGATGTAAGACCTAAAACTGTAAAACAATGATTTTTTGGCTATGACCCATAAAGTACAGACAATAAAAGCAAAAATACAAAAATTGGATTACATCAAACTAAAAAGCTCAGCACAGCAAAGGAAAAAATTGACAGTGAAGAGACAACCACAGAGTGGGAGAAAGTATTTGCAAACCATACATCTGATAAAGGAGTTAGTATCCATAATGTATAAGGAAGTCAAAACAACTCAATAGCAAGAAAACAACAGCAACAACAACAAAAACTTAAAAATGGGCAAAGGATGTGAACAGACATTTCTCAAAAGAAGATATGTAAATGACCAACAGATTTATGAACATATACTCAACATCATTAAAATCATCAAGAAAATGAAAATGAAAATCACAGTGAGGTATTACCTCACACCTGTTAGAATGGCTATTACCAAAAAGACAAAAGATAGCAAATGTTGGTGAGGATGTGAAGAAAAGGAAACCCTTGTACACTGTTGGTGGGAATGTAAATTAGTACAGCCATTATATTATAGAAAACGGTATGGAGGTTCCTTAAAAAACTAAAACTAGAATTAGCATATGATCCAGGAATTTTATTTCTGGGTATATATAGAAAAGAATTGAAATTAGTATGTTGGAGAGATATCTGCATTCCCATGTTCATTGAAGCATTATTCGTAATGGCCAAGATAGGGAATCAACCTTAGTGTTCACCAATAAATGAACAGATAGAGGAAATGTGGTGACCGGGCACAGTGACTCACACCTGTAATCCCAGCACTTTGGGATGCCGAGGCGAGGAGATCACAAGGTCAAGAGATCAAGACCATCCTGGCCAACATGGTAAAACCCTGTCTCTACTAAAAACACAAAAATTGGCTAGGCATGGTGGTGTGCGCCTGTAGTCCCAGATGCTCAGGAGGCTGAGGCAGAAGAATCACTTGAACTCTGGAGGCAGATGCTGTAGTAAGCCGAGATCACACCACTGCACTCCAGCCTGGTGACAGAGCAAGACTCTCTCAAAAAAAAAAAAAAAAAAAAAAAGTGGTATATATACACAATAGAATGCTAATCATCCATTCAAAAGAAGGAAGTTATGTCATTTGCAATGACATGGATTAATCTGGAGGACATTACATTAACTGAAATAAACCAGGCACAGAAATACTGCTGAACTCACTTAAAAAGACAAATACTGCATGATCTCACTTATTTGTGGAATATAAAAAAGCTAAACATATAGAAGTAGAGAGTAGAATGGTGGCTTCCAGTTGCTGAGGGTGGGGGTATGGGGAAAATGGGAAGATGTTGACTAAAGGATACAAAGTTTCACTTAGACCAGAGAAATAAGTTTTCAAGATTTATTGTGCAACATAGTGACCATAGACAATAATGTCTGATATATTTCAAATTGTTAAAAGAATATATTTTAAATATTCCCACCCCACACACAAAAAATGATAAATATGTGAGGTAAGGTATATTTTAATGAGCTTGATATAATCATTTCATAATGTATACATATATCAAAGCATCATTTTGTACCCAATAAATTATATACAATTATGATTTGTCAATTACAATTAAAAAAATTAAACCAAAAAAGGGAAGAAAACAGAAGTGGGGTAGTGGTTAAATGATTCATTTGAGAACATATGGGGAGCATGTAGCAGAACTGGAACTCAAATCATGGTCTTTCTCTTGTTTAGGGATCTCCATTCCTGGACTCTTGTAACCCTCCAGATAACAGGAATGTTACTTGGAATCCTGGGTTGGAACTCTCGGAGAGTGCTGCTTTCCAAGACTTTGTAGATAGAACATATAAACTCAAATCCCAAACATGCGTCTATTCCAGTCAAGATCCATCTCTGATCCTTCCAGAGTGGAAAGTGCCCTATGTAATTAACTTGCTACCGAGCTTGATGGGCTCCTCCAGTGATGATACTGCACCAGACATTCAGCAATGTTCTCTTGCTGGTAGGCTGGGTGTTCAAAGCATCAGTAGTTAGATCAGCCTTGGAGAATGGGAGCATATGGACATCCACCCATGCACAGCCTCCATGCCTGCTTCCATGGGTACTCTATCATGCATTGTGCCAGCACTCAAGTAGCTAGTGGCAGAGATGGGCTGATGACAACTGAACAAGTCTTTCTGCTACTTGGTAGTTTCATACTTCTGTAGTGGATCCTCTCTGGTGAACATTAACATATGACACAAAGATTGTCACACCTTGCAATTGTTTGAATGTGTCCCCCAAAAAGCATGATGTTGGAAAATTAATCCCCAAAAACAATAGTGTTGGGAAGTGAGGCCTGATGAGAAGTGATTAGGTTTGAGAGCAGAGTGAATGGATCAATGCCGTGATCATGAATATGGGCTTGTTATCAAAGGGAACCTTCAGCCCTTTTCACCCCCTCTCTCTCCCTCTTCACTCTTCTGACATGAGATGCAGCAAGAAGGCCCTCACAAGATACTGGATACTTGATATTGGACTTCGAAGCCTCTAGAACCATGAGCCAATAAAGTTCTGTTCATTACAAATTACACACTCTGTGATATTCTGTCATAGCAGGACAGAACAGACTAAGACACACTTCATGTTCCCTAACATGGCTCTATCCACCTGCATTTTCCCCCAGACCTCCTTGCCTCCAGTCTTTCAATCTTCTAAGCCCCTTGACCAACCATCCAAGCCAACCATCTTTGTTCATGTGTATCCTTACTTCCATCCACTTCTCTTTCTACATAAAATAAATGCCCAGGTGTTCACCAGAAGCTCTGTCCATTGGAAGGATAGCCTCTCATCAGTTTCTTTCAAGGCTACTCCTAAATAGAGCTGTGATGTAGGAGCAGTTCATTTTCAGCTGGTACCCACATATTGGGCCAACTTATCCATGAACCAAGGTTGGATTTTTTCTTCCTCCATTAGCTGGTTCCCCTACTATCATAGGTGTGCACCGAGGGAAGGTGTCACATCATCATGCCATAAAAGGCTGGGCCATCTGCCTGTGCAGCTTATTTATGCACTTTGGTCCTGCTTGTGTCCTGTGTTAACCATGTCTTTTATTTTCTGTATTCTGATGCTTTGACATATGAAGCTTGCTGACTTTGAAGGGACGTCCCTTGCCAGGGTTAGCCAATTCCTAGAAATAAATAACAATTTGCCTGTGAGTGTACTTTTCAAATGCAAACTAACCAGTCTGGAGCCCACACCGCCAGCCACCTTCTTTATCTCTAGGCCGCTATCCCCCTAATCACTCCAGCACCAAAAAAATAAAAATTACTCCTCTTTCCCACTTTTTCTTCCCTCAACCCACATTGCACCTAAGTAACAGACAACTGTTAACAGACCTATGCCCCAGAATGCACTAAAATTATTCAAACTAGGCAATTCTGAATCCACTTACAGTGCCTTATCATTCCTTCCCATGGAAAGAAACCACAATAAATACTCCTGCCCACAGTTCCCCACCCTCTGCCTCCTGACCAACCTTAGCACTTCTTCATGTGGATCCCCATGGCATGGTATAACCTCTTCTCTTGGGGTCTGTATTATAAACTATCTTTTCAATGCCAGTCATCTTCTGATCTACTGGACTTACTATACTTAAATAATAATAACAACTATATTAAAACATGCCCAAACTCACAGACACCACTTCCAGCCTATTTATGAATTACTGCTAGACTTGCTTGACCTTATGACTTAAAGTGTCTGATGGAAACTAGCTCATGATAAACAGGTCTGGTCAAGGTCACATGATGTTCCATGGTCAAGTGCTTTACCCATTGTCATGCCAGGAGCTGATTTTTAAATGGCATATAATTCTCTGCTGAATATGACAAGAACTGTTCTATAACCCAAGGTGTCTATATTGTGATTCACGGGGTGGGGCTTGCCGTAAACTCCACATGGCGTCTTTTACAGCCCAGATACCTCTACTACTATAATGGCTGCTGGGTCACATGGCCCAGGTGGAAGTGCTGCTTGAATTACATCCTGGACCTGCTCCCTGGTCTTTTCCTGCTCTGTGCCCCACTCAGAACTGACAGCATTACATGTCATGATTCTTGCTCAAGTTAGAATGTTCTGCCGTTTAAACCCAAAAGGTCTTATCAAAGATTGTGCTTCCTTGTTAAGAGGTAGGAATACAGGCTGGGCGCAGTGGATCACGCCTGTAGTCCCAGCACTTTGGGAGGCCGAGGTGGGTGAATCACGAGGTCAGGAGTTCAAGACCAGCCTGGTCAGCATAGTGAAACCCAGTCTCTACCAAAAATACAAAAATTAGCCAGGTGTGGTAGCATGCTCCTGTAGTCCCAGCTACTCGGGAAGCTGAGACAGGAGAATTGCTTGAACCCAGGAGGCAGAGGTTGCAGTGAGCCGAGATCATGCCACTACCCTCCAGCCTGGGTGACAGAGTGAGACTCCATCTCAAAACAAAAGGGAGAGATAGGAGTGTGAAACACAATAATCCACCCTTTATATTGGAGAGCATTACTAGCATGCCCCTAAAATGTTACTGCTGTAGCAGGCCCCTGAAATTGTATAGGATCCATTTCCACCATCTGTAGTACTTGTCTTTTACCGAGGCCTCCAACTTGCCTAGCACGTCTTGCTCACCTGGCAGATGAACACACTTGCTAGAGCAAAGCCTGAATGCCATGTAATTGAGGATGTCTCAGTTTGTTCTGGCAAAGCAATTGGAGCAAATTCTTGTTTGATCTTTTATAATAATCCACTGTCATCCTCCATAATCCATATGGGTTTGGGAAGGGCCTGACTGTTGAATCAAATAGGGACACAATGGGGACTACTACCCTGTCCCCTTTAGGTCATTGAAAGAGGTATGAATCTCTGTCATTCCCTCTGAAAGTGATGCTTTTTGACTTATGTCTTGGCCAGGGAAGGGGTAGGGAAGTAGTTTCAGAGTATTCAACTTGGCCTTTTTGGTAGCTCTTACCCTGTAGGCCAGGGAACTAATTTGGTTTGCCAACAATAAGTGCATCCATTCCAATTATGCATTCAAGGTCTTGGAAAATTACCACTGGATGGGGCAATGAATCCTGTGGACCTGCCATGAGACAGACTTTCATGGATTACCTGGCTCCCACACTTCTCCATTCTAACATAGAGGCCATGATGTTGCCTCAGGTCCCTAAGTATCAATGTCAACTCAGAACCTTTATCCAGCAGCCTTGAAACTTCTAGGTACTCCCTTTTTCCCCATGTACCTAAGTAAATGGCCATAGATACCTTTGGGCAGGAGGGGGCTGGGAAAATCATTACCGAATATATGCATGGTAGTACGATAAGGTCTTGACTTCTGGAGATTTGGCTTCTTCAGTCATGGGTTCTGGGTCTGAAAGTGGGGCCATTACATTTTCTTAGCCTCAGTTTCTTGATTATTCATCCTTTATTTCACTTGACTGTATAGACTGATTACTTCCCCTGTTGTCTGCCCGCTTATCTTTAGAGACACCATGTTCTATTAATCTCCTTGAAAGTTCTCTGAAGATAAAGCACCTCTTCCCCTTTCCCTCTCCCCATCTTCCACTTTGATCATATTGCTCATTATGTGAATTGAGCTCACCTTATTTCTGGAGCCATCCTCAGGGAGCCCCAGTCTTGTAACAAATCCCCTACTGTCAGCCTCAGCTTACAGAGGACAGCTACCACAGAGTCTCTCAATGATGCTGGTGCCTCTCTCTAGCACATTCTTTTTTTTTTTTTTTAATTAGCCCTGGGAGTACTTTTTTTTTTTTTTTTTTGGTGATTGGTCATTGAAATCTTTTTTTTTTTTCTATGAGAGAAAGAAAGAAGGAGAAAGAAAAAGGGAGAGAGAGAACAGAATTCTTGCTCTATTGCCCAGGCTGGAATACAATCTAAAAATAGGTAACAAAAACCTCTTTTATGCCGATGATTGTACTTAGCAACGAATAAGGGAAGAAAATAACAAACAGCCAACCAATATTTCATTTAAATCTATGAAATGCTATGCAAATACTGAAGAGTGATTTACTTCCAATTATATAGTCACTTTCGGAATAGGTGTAATATGATACTGAGAAAAATGCATGTTCTATAGACCTGGGTTGGAGAATTCTATAAATATTCACCAAGTTTACTTATTCCAGGTCTAAATTCAGATCATAGATGTCCCTATTTTCTATCTCGCCGATTCGTCGAATATTAACAACGTGGTGTCAAAATCTCCCGCTATTATTGTGCGGGAGTCCAAGTCTCTTTATAAGTCACCAAGAACTTGTCTTTTGTATCTGGGTGCTCATGTACTGGGTACATAAATATTTATGATCATTAACTCCTGTTGTTGCATTAATCCTTTTACCATTATGTAATGTCCTTCTTCGTTTCTTTTAGTCTTTATTACTATTAAAGTCTATCCTGTCAGAGATAAAAGTTACAACTCCTGTTTTTTTCTTTTTTTTGCTCTCCATTTGGTTGGCGAATCCTCCTCATTTTGAGTGTTTGTGTGTTGTTACTTGTGAGGTAGATCTGGATACAGCGTACTGATGGGTTTTGACTTTCCATTCAATTTGCCTGTCTGTGTCTTTAATTGGGGCACTTAATCCATTTAAATTTAGAATTAATATTAATATTTGTGAATTTAATATTGTGATTAAATGCTAGCTTGCTATGTTGCCCATTAATTGATGTAAATTCTTCATTATAGATATACTCTTTACTTTTTGGTAAATTTTTGGGATAACTGATACTGGTTGTTCCTTTCTGTTTGTAGTGTTTCTTTCAAAACCTCTTGTAAAGC
Source organism: Cacajao melanocephalus (assembly GCA_963573385.1). Lineage (NCBI taxonomy): Eukaryota > Metazoa > Chordata > Mammalia > Primates > Pitheciidae > Cacajao > Cacajao melanocephalus. The sequence continues at coordinate 41,426 of CAUYLG010073650.1, read as the reverse complement.
AGGCCTGGTGGTAATGAAATCTCTGAGTGCTTGCTTGTTTGCGAAAAATTTCGTTTTTCCTTCACTTATGAAGCTTAGTTTGGCTGAATATGAGGTTCTGGGTTGAAAATTCTTTTCTTTGAGAGTATTTAACATCGATCCCCACTCTCTTCTAGTTTGTAGGGTTTCTGCTGAGAGGTCTGCTGTGAGTCTGATAGGCTTCCCTTCATGGGTAACCTGACCTTTCTCTCTAGCTGCCCTTAGAATTTTCTCCTTCATTTCAACCCTAGTAATTCTAGCGATTATATGTCTTGGAGTTGCTCTACTTGAGGAGTATCTTTGTGGTGTTCTCTGGATTACCTGGAGTTGAGTATTGTCCTGCCTTACTGGATTAGGAAAATTTTCCTGAATAATATCCTGAAGAATATTTTCCAACTTGGATTCATTCTCTTCATGACATTCAGGTACACTTATCAATAGTAAATTAGGTCTTTTCACATAGTCCCATATTTCTTGGAGACTTTGCTCATTCCTTTTTACTCTTCTCAAATCTTGTCTTCTCGTTTCATTTCATTAAGTTGGTCTTCGACCTCTGATATCCTTTCTTCTGCTTGATCAATTCGACTGTTAAAACCTGTGCATACTTCACGAAGTTCTCGTATTGTGTTTTTCAGTTCCATTAATTCACTTATATTCCTCTCTAAATTATCTATTCTCGTTAACATTTCATCAAACCTTTTTTCAAGGTTCTTAGTTTCTTTACATTGGGCTAGAATATCTTCTTTTAGGTCAGAAAAATTCCTTATTATCCACCTTCTGAAGCCTAAATCTGTTAATGGAACGCACTTGTTCTCCAACAGGCCTTGTTCCCTTGTTGATGAGGAACTATGATCCCCTGTAGAAGGAGAGGCATTCTGATCTTGAGTATTCTCAGCCTTTTTACGCTGGTTTCTTCCCATCATTGTAAGTTTATCCACCTGTCGTTTGTAATTGCCAACTTACAAATTAGGTCTCTGAGTGGACGTCCAAGTTGTTGATACCAAGTGCCAAAATCTGAGCAACCCACTGCGCTGGCTAAAACAGCGGCATTAAGATTTGTGGTGCTTTTCTGTCCGGGAATCTCTGGTCTAGCTTCCCACTTGAATCCCTTTTTCAATCAGGTAAATGGGCGACTCTGCCTTCCCGGATCTCCAAACGTCGACCAAAAGGGGAGCCAGTCCCGTTTACTCTGCATCGAGAACCGCAGCGCCGGGGCGTCGGCAAAACCGCCACGCCGGCCCCAAGAGTCTCGCTGGCGACCCGTGGGGCTCCTCCGCTGGGAATCTCCTGGTCTGTGGGCAACAAAAATTCGTCTGAAAGTGTGGCATCCACTCGTTCTGTGCGCTTTCTCTGGGAGCTACAATCCTGACCTGCTAGCGCTCGGCCATCTTGGATCTCTCTCCTCTCTAGCACATTCTTTATCACAGCAGATGATCTTCCAGACTTTCCAGTGAAACAGACAGCTGGTAAGTATTTCAGCCTTACATACTCTACCTATTCTAGTGTGCTCAGTTCCCTGAGCCTTTTAACCTCTTATTTTACCTTTTGTCAAGCAATTCTGACATTTTCTGCTTAACATGAGCCATGTATTTCTCTGATCCCCATCTCCTGGCATCTTCACTAGAGTGTTTAAATCCTGTATCACAGGAGTGTGCTTTTTTATTTTTGAGATAAATATTACTCTTGTTGCCCAGGCTGGAGTGCCACAGCATGATCTTAGCTCACTGCAACCTCTGCCTCCCAGGTTCAAGTGATTCTCCTGCCTCAGCCTCCTGAGGAGCTGGCTCTACAGGTGCCTGTCCCCACGCCTGGCTAATTTTTTGTATTTTTAGTAGAGACAGGGTTTCACCATGTTGGCCAGGCTGGTCTCCAACTCCTGACCTCAGGTGATCTGCCAGCCTCGGCCTTGCAAAGTGCTCGGATTACAGGCCTGAGCCATTGTGCCTCGCCAGGAGTGTGTTCCTTTTCAGTAAACTCTCTGGTACTCAAATATATGTTCTATGTTCTTCATCCAGCATCCTCGGGATCCAGTCCAATACATGCTGTCCTGGTTCTTACAGATACATATGGACTAGGGCCTGTAGTAACTTCAGAGAATGGTTCTTTTCCTCTCTTATGCCCAGAATTTCCCCTGTTGGGTTTCTTGGCAACTTAATTCTAGTTATTGGTCTAGTGGATGGGGTAGGGGGAGGAAAGGGTAGGTAGATCCTGAGAGGGGCACAGGTTTTATTGCAATGATGAGGCCTCTGTCTGCACCATCTTCAAGCAAGGCAGAGCCTAGCTTTAGACTTGGAGGACTAGGCCACTTTAACAAGCCCAGGATATTCAGAGAGACTGGTGTTTGAAGGTGTTTGCATGCATAAATCAAAATGTCCCCATCCCAAATCTCAGAGTTCTACTTCTTTCCCAGCAGGATCCTGACCTTGGCATAGCAAACTTGCTGGGATTTAGAATTCAATCTTAGCTAAAGTTATTATATTGCTAGAGTACTAGCAATATCATCCTGGGGCCTGATTCTCAGCTGTTTTGCTATCAGGCTTCAAGAAGTCCTCTGATTCTCACATTTTCCCTTAAATTTGTTACTAATCACCATCAGCCTTTCATTGTCAATAGCTGCTGATAATAGCCATTCAATTCCATTATCTCTAGACTTATCACTTCCCCTAAGGTTATAAAGATCTGAGATGTAGCATCCACCAGTGCATTCCCTTCCATCAATATTCCACCCCAGTTCAACACCACTGACAATTTTAACAATTACATTGCTACAACCTGATATATGCTATCATCACTCTGCCAATCACAAGTCATAGGGCCCTCCCTCATTGTCAGCAAGGTGGCAGGTAACACAGCTTCAAAATTCCATTTTATGGCTCATGCCTGTAATCCCAGCACTTTGAAAGGCCAAGGCAGACAGATCACCTGAGGTTAGGGATTTAAGAACAGCCTGGACAACATGGCAAAACCCAGTCTCTACTAAAAAATAAAAAATTAGCCGGGTGTAGTGGCAGGCGCCTGTAATCCCAGCTACTCAGGAGGCTGAGGCAAGAGAACTACTTGAACCTCATGGGGCAGAGGTGCAGTGAGCAGAGATCGCACCACTGCACTCCAACCTGGGTGACAGAGTGAGACTCTGTCTCAAAATATAATGAATGAATGAATGAATATTTTAGGAGAAATAGAATATTACAACTTAAGTGCTTCACCAAAGATGACTATAGTAACTCAGCAGTTCAGTGTCATTCCACCGTTGACACTTTTGTGGCTATGACACTTTATAAAGGCATTATATCCACACCCAACATGTGGCCATGTAATCAGAAGGTTATAGTTGGTGATTTCATGGGATGAGCAGTGAACCAAAATTTTGGGTACTTCATTGAGCAAGATTGAATTCAGGGAGAAGGGGACTCAGTCAGGGCCTCCAAGGATGGCCAGCAGGTTGTGCCCTGCGCATGGCACTCAGCTGAAGGGGAGAGCAAGAGCAGGTTCTGCTTGCCAAGCCATGCACACTGTGGCAGGGCTGCTTCATTTTCCTTACTGACCCACGTGGAAGGGCTTATAGGCTAGGCCAAGGAGATTTCTGGAGGGAAAAGGAGAGTCACAACGGAGAGTATCAGAGGGGAGCCAGGCCCAGATCTGCATTTTGGATGAGCACCCCTGCCCCCTAGAGAGGAATTAGAGGAGGGAATCCATATTTTCTATTTCAAAAAATAAAATCTTTCTGAAAGAGATTGGACACATATATATCATCAAAAGAAATTTCATTTCATTTCACACATCATCAAAAGAAATTTTACTTACCACTAATAGACTAATTACCAATTAAAATGGACTAACCTCTCCAAGCATCACTTAGATACTGAACATTGGTTCTCATTTTCCAAAAAATTCCTTCCTTAGATATTTTGGTACAGTAGATTGAAAAATGATGACCAAAAATGATGGAACAATTATGTCAGAATCACTTTGGGTGCTTCATAATTCAGATTATGAATCAGGACTGGATTCGGACATGGCAATATGTGGCAACCAGATTTGGGAAATATTACTCCAAGACATACTGTAACAAATAAATAGTTCACGTGTAACCCATGAGAATAAATTAGTTTTTACCTTTAAATGCCACAATAGCTTCCATTTTTCAATGTACTTCATGCCATTCTTTCCAAAGCAACCAATCTCTATCTTTCAAAATGATTATATGAATGGTTGATACTAAATATATAAGAAAACCATGTATTCTTTTGTGTCTGACATCTCTTAAGATTATTCATGGTATAGTGTGCATCGGTAGTGTGTTCATTTTTATTGCTGAGTGTAATAAGAAGGTTGGGAATAAAGGAGTAATCCTGATAACAAGTGAGTTTTTTTCCGTCATGAAAATTTTTCTTGATTAGTAAATATTTACATATATAGGTACACACATATATACATGCTACAAGCTTCATTTATAGTTTCAAGATTGTTCTATTTGTATCTATAAGGTTTATGGTATATTTTATTGGCTTTGAGCAAGTGTTATATATTCAATGTCTCCCAAAAAGTGTTTTATTCAACAAAGAGAAGAACAAAAAGGTCATTCTGGTCAAATTATTTGAAGGATGGATCTTTTAAATTATTGTATTGGTAATGAATTTACTCCACTTCTCTAGTAAAATATCTTCAATACTTCTTGATTATTCTAGAGAAACAAACATAAATTCTGATAGATATTTTGTATAAATTCTAAAATGTCATCAAGGGATGGGCCAGGAAAAAATACTCCAAAGCAAATCTCCACAGACATTTTCTGTGAAGAGCCAGACAGTAACAGTTTAGACTTTGTGAGCCATATGGTGGCTGTGACAACTCTGCCATTATGACATGAAAGCAGCCATAGGCAATATGAAAATGAATGAGCATGGCTATGTTTCAATAAAATTATATTTACAAAAACAGGCAATTAACAGCTATGAGATACCACTAAGCACCTACTAGAGTGGCTAAAATACGAAATACTGTCAACACTAAATGCTGGCAAGAATGTGAAGCAACAAAGTCTCTCATTCATTGCTGGTATCAATGCAAAATGATATAACTGCTTTGGAAGACATCTTGACAGTTTCTTACAATGCTAAGCATAGTACATTACCAAATGATCCAGCAATGGTCCTCCTAGATATTTACTTAAATAAGTTAAACACTAATGTCCATACAAAAACCCGCACATGGGTCTTCATAATTGCTTTATTCATAATCTCCAATAATGGAAAGCAATTAAGGTAAACAACCTGTTATACAGTTGTACAATGCGATATTATTCAGCAATTACAATAAATGTGCTATCAAATCATGACTAGACATAGAGGAACCTTAAATGCATATTGCTAAGTGAAAGAAGCCAGTCTAAAAAGGCTATATACTGTATGCTTCCCACTATATAACATTCTGCAAAAGGCAAACTATAAAGACAATAAAAAGATCAATGGTTACAGGTAGGGAGGGGAAGGATAAACAGGTGGGGCACGGGGGAATTCGAGGGCAGTGAAGGTATTCCATATGATACTGTAATAGTGTGTATGTGACATTATGCACTGGAAAAGACTCATACAATGTACAACACAAAGAGTGAACCCAAATGTAAATATGGACTTCAGTTAATAATAATGCATCAATATTAGTTCACAAATTTTAATGAATATACCAAAGGGAGGATATTAGTAGCAATGGAAACTGTGGTCAGGGTGGACTGAATATATGGGAACTCCCTATACTTTCTGTTCAATATTTTGTAAACCTAAATCAGGTCTAAGAAAAAAAAAAAAAACAGAAAACAATCAGCCCCATTTGGCCTGTGGGCTACAGTTTGCTGATACCTGTTTTAAAGAATGAAAACATCATCAGAGAACATTTGGAATTTATAAAGTTGCCACTGTGAATTTCACTAACTTTGAGGAAGTTCATTCAATGTGGCTTCCAGATTTTTTTTTTGGAAAAGGAGTCTTCTCATAATAGCCATCCTGACAATTACACTCCTATGCTTATTTCTAGAGCAGAAAGTTATCCATTATATCTCTTCTTTCCATACATGCAGTTAAGCCTATCCTTGCTCCAGCATTAAGGGGACTTCCCCATAACCCAGCAGAACCCTATGCTGGGAAACCTAGTGTACCTTATCACAAACATAAGCAGAGCTCAATTTATGTCTCACCTAGGCTGCTGTAAAATTCTTCATGTGATTAGATGTGATATGGCTATCTTTAATAGCTTCATCTTTTATACTTTAGAAAGCTTCATCTTCTAGAGTTTTCACTTGTTATGTTACCACTAGTAGCACAAGAAACAAGCCTAGCACTTTTTTAAGTTCTATAAACTTAATCTTTCTCAATCTTCATAGATAGTTACAGCAGAAATGTTTATTGCATTTTAAGATACTTAGTAGAATATGAGTAGAATTTGTTTTACTCAAAATGATACATGTATTCTTGGTAACAATACCATAAATAATCTGTTTTACATTTAATGTGACATTAAAAATATATATTCAATGGTGTCATCATTATTCTACACATTGAGTTGTTTTTGTTTGTGTTGCAAAATTGTAGCAATAAAATTCACTTTAACTGCAATTGTGGATGCAAGTATGACTTTTATTTTCTTATAATTTGCCACAAATCATAAATAATATAATGCCTATAAAAAGCACAGCTGTCCTTCTTGGGGAAAAAAAAGTTTTTTTATTTTTGTAATTAGAGTAGAATCTGTCAAGAATCAAGAGTAGAATTTTAGCTAACTCAGCATCCCTCAGCTGCTAGGTGATATAGGATGTGTAAAAGCCTTGTTTTCTTTAGATAAAAAATTGTAGCTGCTCTGAGAATTGAAACATGCACAGTTTTGTCCCTTTTATGTAATTTTCAACACAGAATATTTAATCAGTATAAATATTCTGATTAAAAGTGGTCAAGTAGTTAAACTTCAACCACATAGCATGAGGATCAGATTGATTAGCTTGTAGGGGTAGGAGGGCTGAGTTAAAATGAAAGATTTTTCTTAATATTTGTACACATAGCTCTTTTCTATCTATAAAAGACTGACAGTGTTATTTCCTGGTCATATCCATAACTAGGCTAGCAGCCATTTTGAAAATTGGTGCCATGTGTATATTGTGGAGAACGTAGAATAGAAAAGAGAGTAGCCAGAAAATTATTTTAAGTAGAAGCAAGAGTATCTAAGTTATGAATTGAGTTTATCAAGTGTTCTATTCTTAAGAATGTATAAATAATCTTTAGAGACATAATAGAGACATCTCAGACAACCAGCTATTTATCACATACAATGCTATCACAGAAACTAATATATAAATACAGGAAGGTTAAATACATAAGAATCCGTGTGCCATATAACTGCAGTTTGTCCCAATGTCCTTTTTCTTTTTGTCTCTGGATTTGTATGTGTGGGAGGAAGGCAAGGAGAGAATCAGAGCTTGCAAGGAGAATTTTGCCTTGTTATTTTGCTAATTTAATGTTCAGCATCTGGCCCACCCGCTGCTATGCATGAGCTGCATTGATTTGACACTGATCATGAAATGCTGATTGAAAAATAATGAAGAGTTGACTTTAGACTGAAATTCTTTGTGGTTGAACTAACAACATTCAAGCTTATTAAGACCAGTCAATAACAAACCAAATTTGTGCTTTTGAAGTATTTTAACAGATGGCTGCTTTATGTGATTTCATATATCTTTCATAAGCTTGAAAACTACTCATTTGCATTTTCTTTACATCTTAGAAAATAATTGCTGTGGTTTTTCACTTTTTATTCCCTTACACATTTAAGTTTCCATGTTGAAATTTTTGCCTAGACTTTTTCTACTTTACAGTGGCAAGATTAGAATAAGTTAGTAATAATTAAGTGTGAGCCAGAAGCATATGTAATTTCTAACATATGCCTTGGAAACTCAAGTTGCCTAAGGAAAACACTTCTTTCCTCAACTGCAAAATGTGAGATTCTGAGTTTGTCAGAGTATCTTCTTATATAAGAAAATTTTTCAAAAGTTAGAAAAATTTTATGGCAACATGATATTTCTAATAGTGACAGTGACTTTTCATAACTGCAAACAAATATTTAAGCAATGATGACAAAGTCACATCTCCAAGGTACTTATAGGGCAAAGTTTTCAATGGCTCTATGCAATTTATACACCATCCTAAATCTAGAAATCTTTAACAAGTGTCATATTTAAAATGGTGCATTACACCAATATGGAGTTTATCCCAATCAGTAGATACTTTCCTTTCCTATTGTCTAGCATAATCTACTTCCAGAAAAACTTGAAAGACTTTTTTTTTTCTCATTGACAGGGCTTCCCTTTAATCAAGTAAAATAACTGCTATATGAAAGAAGAGTAAGCCTTGATCTCTGAGAAGAAACATGTAGACTTGTACAGTGAAGAGATGATCAGTTAATTAAAGTATTCAAAAAACTTCTCAAAAAAATGGTAGGAGGTCTAAGAATATCATCATTACCATCTGAAAAAAACAAGCAAACTAGTTTACTATACAAACTAGTTCAATGATACTGCAGCCAATCAGTAATGTTACATCCACAATTACACAAGGTACTCAGAGAACAAAGCTTGTTCTGTTACACTTCCTAAACAAAAATAAAAACAAGGATGATGTAGTAGATTGGTCACATGAATAGTCCCAAATACTATCTTCCCTACACCCATGGTCTTTGCCCTTAACTGTATTCCTCTCTCACTCTGACTCTGGGATTGAACATTAGACTTGTTTTGCCCAGTGGGATATTAGTCAATGTGTTGCAAGCAGAGAATGGACATTTCTGCTTGCTCTCCTGCATAACTGGGCTGACTCATTCCTGGAACTTACCACCACCAAATGAGCATGGCTAGGCTGGTCTGATGAAAACATATGAGAGAATTATGGAGTAAAGCTGAGTTGTCCAAGCAAAAGCCATCCCAGTCTAGATAGTCTCTTCCTAGACTGCAAGTTGACAGCAGATGTATGAACTGGCCCAGCTGAAGACAACCCAGTCTACATTGGCAGAATTATGCAGCCAACCCATAGACTCAAGAGAAATAATAAATGTATGTATTTTAAACTTCTTTGTTTTGGGCTGATTTATTACCCAGCATTCATTTGGAGTAATAATGTTATACAACATTAGTATGACAATAGATAATTGATACACCTAGTCATATTTGTAAAACTCTTTCTAAAACCTGATTAATCTACTGTTTTGACTGAATATGCTAAGTAACTGAACACAGTAATTTTCTCCATTTCTTCCTTTCTCCCTCAATACTTTGAAATAAAATGCTTCATTCTAGCTTTAAATATTACTATGAATAATATGTACATTTCAGGTGTGACATGTTAATTAACCAAAATTACTTATTCAGCTTCCAGGTCAATGTTTCACAGTTACAATACACCTTTTACCTAAAAGTAGTCTTAGACCTGAAGAGAAATCTCTAAAAAAGAGATTTAACCTGAAAAATAAAATATCCTTAAGAGCTTTGGGTAAACAAACTAAACAGCAAAGAAACAAAACCCTATTCCAGAATGTCAAATAAGATCTTTCTTATATTGAGTATATGCAATTTCTTGCTACTACATTTTTCTCTTTTTGTGTTTTTATTAAAAAACAGCTGACGATAATTAGAATCCATCAATCTACTTATTTCTTGTTGTTACAAGTCAAATGTCATTTTACAGAGACCCTCCACTTCTTGCCGAGTTTTCCACATCTTTCTCAAGGACGGTACCATATCAACATGAGCATACTCACCAGATAAAGTGAAATACTTAAATAAATTATTTTACCTTATTCTGTGATGTCTTTCGTGGAGGGAAAGAAAATTATCAATAATTATATATAAAGAAAATCTGGAGCATTGGGGACATCATTTCCTTTTTGCTCAACCTCTCAGAATCTTGTTTTTTCTGTTTAGCACAAATCAAATGATGTTGCTGGGCAGAGAAAGGCTTGAAGAATATGGTACCCTGCCCCCAAATAATGATTATTTTCTCCATATTTCTGTGGGAGTAGGAAATACTACAAACCAGAAACTAGAAATCATTTGTTTATATCTTAAATTCATCAACCCAGTTAAAGTTATAAATGGAAATTTAATATGAGAAAGTGGTAAATTTTTACTTTTTAAAGTAAAGACAGAATATCATTATTTCTAGTGAGTTTCTCACATTAAGAGAAAGTATAAGTTAATAAACAAAGAGGTAAGTTGCCAAGCTAGCAATCACTTCTTATTTCCTTGATATTGATAATAACTATGATATATCTGCTTCCTGTAAGTCTTATTCTCTGCTAAGTGATTTTCAGACATTTGATTTAATCCTACAACAATGATGATTCAATAGCAAATGTAATTAGCTGGCAGATCAAAGAGTCGGTTGCGTCATCTTTCTTTCACACTGCCTTCCTCTGTACTAGCTAGAAAAGTGAAATACTCAATTTTCTAACCTTTCTTACAGCAAGAGATGGCCATGACAACTATTGGCCAACAATATATAAACAGAACTAGATTTAAGAGATGTCTAGAAAAGCCTTTGGTTTTCTGATTGAAGAAACTGCCAAAATTGACATAATTGCTCTTCCTTTCTTCTGCTTTGAATGCGAATTTGATGCCTAGAGCTGTGGCAGCCATCTTGTCACCATATGAAAAAGACCAAGAGTATTGCAGATAAGCCAACCCTGATATTACTGAACCATTAAACCAATTCCAGCAGCCATCTATCTCCAGATTTCTTGTCATGAAAAGGAAAATAAGCTCCTACTTATTATAATTATTGTTAATCAAATGTTTTACTACTTCAACATATAAATATTCCTGACAGAAGTTTCAACTCTCATTTTCTTAACCAAGCCCAATATTTCCTCTCTCCCTGTACTCAGTATTAAACTAGATATTGCACCAATAATATCTCCAAAACTTCCCAATACTAATTTTTATGTTAAGTTCCAAGTACAAGTGAGGTGCTGGTTTTAAAATGAAGCCAACTGATTGCTGATTTTAGCATACTCATCATGAAGAGAAGCAGAGTAAGTAGTAACGAACAAAGGTTTGCTTTTTATCTGTCCATAACATAAATACTAAAAAAACAGAAAGCAAGACTCACACCAAAGTATAAAATGTAGGATTTTCAGAGAGCTTATGTCCTGAGTACAGAACTTTCATTCATCCTTTTATTTCTGAAGGCTCTACAATCATCAAGCTGCTCCTAATTTAGAGATCTCTGGAACAAAAGAATCATTTCTTGAAAAATTTGAGTTATGAAGACAATTGAAGTGAAACTGCATTCACAGATTGTAGTATCATAGAAAGAGGGTAGATTTTGAAGCCAGATAGTAGCTTAAGCACCAGGGGTGATTATTTAGCCTGCTTGTGTTTCAGGATGTTCATCTGCAACAGGTAAGTTGCAGACCAAAGATATTTCTGTAACATGCTTTTACAGACCACGAAATTTACATGTTCGGTAAATATTTTATATTTTTCTTAATTTGATTATCTTTCTGATATTGGCTTTTTAAAAATCTTTAGACAAAGCCAAGAGAAGAAACATGCCAGTATGTTCAACCAGTCTCATAATTACTCAAAATGACTATCTGGCCTCAAAATAAAAATCTTTTTTTCAGCCTATAAATCTCTAAGTACAAAGCAAGGAAGCTATGGTGAGAGCAGCAATTGATCCTGATGAAATCTCTGACTGGGCTAAGCCAACACTGGGTAAACTCCAAGTTCAATGAGGGCTAAGCAAATAAAACCACAGTCAGTTCTGTTCTGTTTGCTCCATGTGTCTACAATGTGAAGAAAGCGTAAATGGGGTGTTATATCAGCCTTCATTTTATTTGTTTAGCAAATGTAAAATTGGTCATGGAACCTATAGTACATTCTACAGCCCAGGTCACAAAATGTTAGCAATAAATGAAAACCAAGATCTTACGCCATCTTCATAGTTGATTTCCCTTCTAGACTGTTCATATAACAAGTATTTGAGATCCTTCTGTTTATTAGGCATTGAGGATATAAAGATTAATAAGATACTCCTCCTACCCCCATGAAGAGGACCCAATCTGCTTGGAATCAGAAGCTGGTTTCTCGGGTGACCATGATGGGTAGCATTGGTGGTTCAGAATGAGTTTTTTGTAGAGATCATGGGAAATAAATGCTCAGCAGCTCAAGTTATGTGATAAAAAGTCTTCCCTTCCTGTGCCTCCCTCATAAAGCTTCTCTCTGCAAGTGCCAAGGCTGGGAGACTGGATCAAGTCAGATAAGATTATCTAGGCTTAGAAAGAACCAAGATTATAAAACCAGCCCAAGAAAATAGAGAACTATAGGTCATCTGGTCCATGAGGCTGACTCAGAAATGTCAAATGTGTACTCTGCCAAGCAGCTCAGGTGGACAGCCTGGAAGCCTAGCTTATGTCTTCATGTGGTAGCTTCATCCTGAGAAAGAATGGTGGAATCTGTGCCTTGATAACAAATAAATAGGCTCTCCTCTTGCCAAACACAACTATATACAATTTGTCTGCAGCTACTGTGCTTCCTCTCCCTGCAATAGCTGAGTGAACAGAGATGGAGCAGTAATAATGAAATAGACATGCAAATAAGTCATTATAATGCAATGGACTATGGAAGTATAGATTAATGACCAATGAATTCACCTTGGTCCCATAATCAGATGCGCCCAGAAAACTCAGAAGACTTCTCAAGTACTGATACTTATATTAAGAGAATATAGAGGATTTGTTAAGCTGGTGCATGAAAAGAGAAGATAAGGAAAGAGCATGCTGGACCAATGGAAGAGCATGCAAAGTGCAGAAAGGCAGGATAGCAACTGATGTGTTCTGGAAAAGTCAAACAATTCAACATTGGAGTTCAGGTGTTCCATGTGTGTAAAGGGTGAGAGCAGCCATTGATGTGGATGCAGTATCCCTCATGAGGCTAACCATTACATAATATATACATATATCAAAACATCACACTGTACCTTAGAAATAGACACAATCATTATCTGTCAATTAAGAAATTAAGTATTTATATCTTAATATTGAGGGAAAAAAGAAAATTAAATTCAGTTGGATCTGGCCTTTTATGATTAAAGAGTCAGTGCAGCTCAAATTTGTTTCATAAAAGGACACATTTTTCATTTCCTACAGGTTACATAACAGGGAGATTTCACATTTTAAAAACTTATATTTTTGCTTTTTCTTGAAAACTCAGATGTGGCGCAATCGTGGAGGTGAAAGGCAGCAGTCATTTAGAGAAATACACAATCCAGTTGCCCACAGGCCCTGCCCAGCCCATTTCATTTTTGTTTCCAGCCAGACCCTGGAAAGAAGTGAGTTTTTACTCCTGAACTCAGTGATGAAAAGACAAAATTTTTTAAACAGGAGACCCATGGGATTACATTAGTTTTATATTCAACATGGCAAGCAGAGAAGGAAGGGATACCACACAAACTCTGTTATCCCCTGCCAGCATTTTAATAATTTAAAAATCCCTCACTGCTGCCTAGGCAACTTTTAATAATGGGTAAGTGGACCTCGAAATCCAGCTCCCTTGCTACCAAATTCCCCTATTTCTTTCCTTTAGTAAAACAATTTTCAAATCATAGAGTCAATTTCCAGAAAACCACAGGAGATAAAAGATTTGATTGTGCTAAACGTCTTTAAATAATTCAAATCAAAGTACACCATGAACTTAATATCATTCAACTATGGTGTTTTGATGGTTATTAAATACCTAGGTTTGCTCCAATGAGTTAAATTAAAATTTATCCTGAATATGCAATGTTTACAAAGCCCTTCAGCATGTGTGTTTCTGTGGTATGTGGCCTCACTACTTGATGGTGGTTAAGAAGTTTTGCCCCCAAGTCAGAGGAAAGTTGAGTTTAATAATATCAACATATATTATTGCAATGCACTGATTTAAAACCAAATTAATATTTTATCCTCAGGCAATTCTTACTATAACCCAAAAAGTCTCATCAAAAGAGATTTACTAAAAGAATTTTTCTTTTATTAAGTTTACTAATAAAATCTATTTCTAAGAGTCTCCAAGATGCATACCTAAGATGTAGAAAGACGTAAAGTTTCTGGAGAAATTGAGGTTGCAAAATCCTGTAAAGTAAAATATTGACTAATAGGAATTTTGAACAGATATGTCTAATGCTATTATAATGAATGAACACAAGTGGATAAAAATGATTGACAGAAGAACAGAAGATCTCTAATATTTACTGAGTTCCTTCTACATGTCAGGTACTATTTTAGGTCTTTCATATACTATATAATACACCTAAACCTCACAATAAACCTATGTTAGGTTACTATCCTCAATTAACAGGTGCAGAAGCTGAGACACAGAGAGGTTAAGTAACATATGCAAGGTTGCGCAGTTGCAAATGGCAATCAATTTTGAACTTAAGATTTGTCTAATTCCAAGGCTGTGCTTTGGTGAGAAAGTAAACACTTAAAATGATCAAGAGTTTCACCAAGCATTACCCAATCATGCTGAAAGACTGCTGCTAAACACAGCTGTATGGGTGAATCTGAAGCCAGACGCACACATTGGGAAAGGGAGGTTCATGGGTTGCCTACATTAGTTCTTCTGTTAAGGGGTGTTCCTGCAATATTACATAGGCCCTTTCCCCCCTTATACACACACACACACACACACACACACACACACACACACACACCCACCCCTCATTCAGTGCCAACTGAATGTCTAGGAAGTTATGACAGGATAGGCCATGACTTCTACCCAGAGATTTAAATTATTTTCAAAAATACCAAATGTTGGGCACCTAGACAGACAGTGCCCCTTTCATTAGCATAGATAAATGTATAAAATCCCTATAAGAAAACTAAAATAAATACAGCCACATGCTGTCAATCTTTCCAACACTGTGAACTGAAGTGAGCACCAGAAGCCATTGGTAACCTTTAGATAAGAAATCTTTAAGCCAGAGACCCTCTTTCACTTGTTTCTTTAGTATTTTCTAGGTTCCAATAAAGGCTAGCAAACCACTCCACCACAGTAGCAATAATTCTACCTAAACTTTTTTTTTTATTATATTTTAAGTTCTGGGGTACATGTGCAGAACATGCAGGTTTGTTACATAGTTATACACATGTTACGGTGGTTTGCTGCATCCATCACCATGTCATCTACATTAGGTATTTCTCCTAATGCTATCTCTCCCCTAGACCCCACTCCCCGACAGGCCCCACTAGATATTTTTGTATGAGGAGGAACCAACTAATAAGACATAAGAACAAGAACAAAGCTGCCAAAGGAGATGGATGTGATGGAAGCATGAAAGACCATGATATCCACCTAATGTGCAGGAGGAGGAGGGCTCCACTGCACAGGCTAGGAAACCAAAGGTGGCTTGTTGGGCTCATCTGAAGCTGTTTAAGTGAAGACCAGGCCACAACAGAAATGCCCAAAGAGAGATTCTGAAAGAGCTGTTCTTTTCCTGATGACCTCATTTCATTTAGGAATTCATACAGGTACATGCCTACTTTCAAATTTTACTACTTGCCTAGTATAAACAAGCAAAAAGAGCAGAAAATAATGCCCTCCAAAAAAAAGTAACTTGTAATAGCAGTTATCAGAATTTTAAATGAAATCATCATTCTAGTTGATGGCAACAGCTCTTCCATAGATGGGCACATTTCCAGAATCTTGACACTTGTTTTATATCCAGATTTCACAATTTTCTCCAGTTACAATAAAATGTACAGGGAGCACTTATGTTCCTGCCCATATATTATCTTAGATTTTAAAATCTTGGAGGCAATGATATATTCTATACTTATTTTTATATAACCTACTGTACTTTCTTTTAAATAATAACTCATTTCCTTCATAAAGCAGATTATATATTTCATTTGAGTACTTCCATTATATCACTTTATTTGACTCTCATTATCCTGTAAGAGTAAGTAGGATGGCATTATTTCTATTTTACAGATAAAGCCTTAAAAGAAGATAGTTTCCCAATAACACACAGCTGTTCAACAAGAGGGTTGAGGCAAGATCCGGAGTCTTCTGATGTATGGATAAATGAACCAAATTTTTGACTCATTTATTTTCAAAGAAGAATAAGGCTATAGTGATTTTCATGTAATCCTCTTAAGTCTACTCAGCCTAAAGCACAGATCAAATGCTGGGAACCCATGGGCAAAAATCTTTAGAGTACATGGTGTTTAGCCCAGATGCTGCTGTGAAGGGCAATAGCAAATTAGTAAAGTAGTCTGTGGAAATGTGCGTTAGATAGTTCCTTTAAGGACAAAGTTTATTTTGATTGGGTTTATGTTAATTTTTAATGAATGCAATAGTCTATCAAATGACTTAAAAATAAAATAAAGCAACGGTCATTGCTATGAACTGAATATTTGTGTCCCTTTAAATTCCTGTGATGGTATTTGGAGAAGCAGTTTTTCAGAGGTAACTAAGAATAGGTTAGATCTCAAGGGTTTGTCGCCATAATGAGATTAGTGACTTTATTAAATAATAATTAAAAAATAAATAGACAGGGGATCTATTTCATGGTGTGTGGAGAAGAAAGCCATATGAAGACAGAACCAGGAAGAGGACTTTCACCAAGAACCTGACCATGCTGGCTGCCTCCTTGATCTCAGACTTCCAACCTTCATGTTTATTATGTGAGAAATAAACATCTGCCATTTAAGCTACCCAGTTTATGGTATTGGTATTCTGTTCTAGTTCACTGAGAAGACAGAGAGAGTCATTTAGTGGGCAAGTGTCATGAGGGGTCACAAAATAAGCAGTTTAACACCCATTCCTTACACCAAATGGCCTCTGTTGTTATGTGAAATTGTGAGCTTGAGCCCCAAATAATAATTTGTTCTTACTGTCTTCTAAAAGGCAGTACACCAAAAATTCTGTCCCTTGTCAGTTATAGCTCCTAAAATTCTACCAATAAAAAACTTTCCAAAACAAAGTTAAAATATATATAAACTGAATCAATTAAAAATTCTGTAATATTGACTAATTAAGCCCTCCAGACAATTACATCCGTATGCAATTCACTGTTCAATGAAATGTCACATATTATCCTAAATAAAAGTTTAAAACTTCCAATAAGACCTTCTAGAGACACTTTTACAGAGATATAATACCCAAATACACAGCTAAATACACTCTTCATATATATTAACAGCATTAATACATTTCCAAGGAAAAGCATAAGAAGTATATTAGTCTTTTGTCAGATATATAGATTGCGAAGATTTTCTCCCACTCTGTGGGCTGTCTCTTTAATCTGCTGACTGTTCCTTTTGCCATGCAAAAGCTCTTTAGTTTAATTAGGTCCCAGCTATTTACCTTTGTTTTCATTGCATTTGCTTTTGAGTTCTTGGTCATGAAATCCTTGCCTAAGCCACTGTCTAGAAGGATTTTTACAATGTTATCTTCTAGAATTTTTATAGTTTCAGGTCTTAGGTTTAAGTCTTTAATATATGTTGAGTTGATTTTTGTATAAGGTGAGAAATGAGGATCCAGTTCCATTCTCCTACATGTGGCTTGCCAATTATCCCAGCACCATTTGTTGAAAAGGGTATCATTTCCCCACTTTATGATTTTGTTTTCTTTGTTGAAGATCAATTGGCTATAAGTATTTGGGTTTATTTCTGGGTTTGCTATTCTGTTCCATTGGTCTATGTTCCTATATTCATACCAGTACCACACTGTTTTGGTGACTATGGCTTTATAGTATAGTTTGAAATCAGGTAGTGTGATGCCTCAAGATTTGTTCTTTTTGCTTAGTCTTGCTTTGGCTATGTAGGCTCCTTTTGGTTTCATATGAATTTTGAAACTGTTTTTTCTAATTCTGTGAAGAATGATGGTGGTAGTTTGAGGGGGGTTGAGTTGAATTTGCGGATTGCTTTTGGCAGTATTGTCATTTTACAATATTGATTCTATCCAGTCATGAGCATGGGATATGTTTCCATTTGTTTGTGCCATCTATGATTTCTTTTGGCAGGGTTTTGCAGTTTTCCTTTTAGGGTTTTTTTGACTCTTTAGTTAAGTATATTCCTAAATATATATATATATATATATTTGCAGCTACTGTAAAAGGAATTGAGTTCTTGATTTGATTCTCTGCTTACTCACTGTTAGGTGTATAGAAGAGCTACTGATTTGTATATATAAATCTTATATCCAGAAATTTTGCTGAATTATTTCATCAGTTCTAGGAACTTTCTGGAGGAGTCCTTAAGGTTTTCAAGGTAAACAATCACATCATCAGCAAACAGTGACAGTTTGATTTACTCTTTATCAATTTGGACGCTCTTGAGTTCTTTCTCTTGTCTGACTACTCTGTGAACTCAAATGAATCAGTAAGAAAAAAAACAAATAACCCCATCAAAAAGTGGGCTAAGGACATGAATAGACAATTCTCAAAAGAATATATACAAATGGCCAACACACATATGAAAAAATGCTCAACATCACTAATGATCAGGGAAATGCAAATCAAAACCACAATGTGATACCACCTTACCCCTGCAAGAATGGCCATAATCAAAAAATCAAAAAACAGTAGATGCTGGCATGGATGTGGTGAACAGGGAACACTTCTGCACTGTTGATCAGAATGTAAACTAGTACAGCCATGAAAAAAACAATACAGATATTCCTTAAAGAATTGAAAGTAGAACTAACATTTGATCCAGCAATCCCACTACTGGGTACCTACCCAGAGGAAAAGAAGTCATTATTCAAAAAAGATACTCACACAGGCATATTTATAACAGCATAATTCACAATAGCAAAATTGTGGAACCAACCCAAATGCCCATCAGTCAACAAGTGGATAAAGAAACTGTGAGATGTGTGTGTGCGTGTGTGGGTGTGTGGGTGTGTGTGAGATGGAATACTATACAGCCATAAAAAGGAATGAAGTAACAGCATTTGCAGTGACCTGGATGAGACTGGAGACTATTATTCTAAGTGAAGTAACTCAGGAATGGAAAACCAAATATAATATGTTCTCACTGATATGTGGGAGCTAAGCTATGAGGACACAAAGGCATAATGATATATATAATGCCTCACAGCTAAGCTATGAGGATGCAAAGGCATAAGAATGATACAGTGGACTTTGGGGGCTTGGGGGGAAGAGTGGGAGGGGATAAGGGAAAAAAGACTACAAATAGGGTGCAGTGTGTACTGCTCGGGTGATGGGTGCAACAAAATCTGACAAATCGCCACTAAAGAACTTATTCATGTAACCAAATGCTACCTGTACCCCAATAACTTACAGAAAAATAAATTTTTTAAAAAAATAAATAAAATTTAAAATTTTCTAAAATATATATAATACATATTTTATATATATATATATATATATATATATATATATATTGCTCAGCATTCAGCAAAATTTATGGAGACTCTATGTGTCAGAAATTTTTCTAAGTGCTGAAAACCAACAGAAAATTCTATCCTCTTAAAGCTTACATTATACTAAAATGATTAAGTGTAAAATATCAACTGTGTATAATAGACCAGTTTGTGTAGTATGCTATCATTTGTATTTCTAATTCTACATTTAATTGTATGGTAATAAAATATTTTTGAAAGGATTTGTAAGAAAATGACAACAATGGTTCCTTCAGGGCAAAGTGACTAAGAGAATATCTCAATGGAAGAAAGCTTACTGTTCATTATTATGCAATTTCATGATGTTTGAACAAATATATACTACATTTTGTACACATTTTAAAGCTACAAAGCTAGTCCAAAATAAACAAAAATGAAATTTAGTGGAAAAAATAAAATTCTATATTTAAGTTACAAAAAGTATGTAAACATTATAAGCACAGGAATCAAGACTCTAAAAGGATGGATAGCTCAAACACATCTCTAGATTCTTTAAACCTAAGTATGTACATAAATTGGTAGAATATCTAAATAAAATGACAGTGCTTATCCTGCAACCAGGGATAAAGTGAGGAGAAGGAAGTCACTACACATTACTTAGCTCAGCTGATCAGACAAAGGCTGTGTTAAATCCCTTGCTGGCTCTTCCAGGGAAGTCCACTTTTTTTCCACTGGGAACAAAATGCACTTATGTTGACTTTGTATTCAACATTTATTTAAAAATATTAACTGGACACTTGCAAAATTCTAGGCATTGTCTATGATGCAAAGAAGAGAGAAATGACCAAGACAGAGAATATCCTTGGTCTAATGGAGTTTACATTCTAATGAAGTAAAGAGCTGACAAAAATGTAAACAAATAAACAGAAACCCTTTAAGGATGGTATTTTTTAATAAAATAAGTATAAAAACTTCATTTGACAGAGAGTATATAAATGGCTGAAATGCATATAGACAATCTAATATCAGCAAATATTAAAGTCCTAAATTCCTACCTTCTTTGACTTCCTGTAGCTGCCTCAATCAAACTCTTTGATGACTGGAAGGAACTGTAGTCATAGTTGTCCTAGAGTCATAATCTCAGCAATTATTAACATAAGAATTTACACTGTACAGCTAACATTCACATGCATCATCTCATTGAATCTCTATACTCTAGGACAAGCTTGTCCAACCCATGGGCCACAGGCCACATATAGCTCAGGACAGCTTTGAATACTACCCAACACAAATTCGTCAACTTTCTTAAAACATTATGAGATATTTTTGCAATTTTTTAGCTCATTGGCTATTGTTAGTGTTGCATATTTAATGTATGGCCCAGGATAATTCTTCCAATGTGGTCTAGGGAATCCAAAAGATTGAATACTCCTGCTCTAGGAGATAAGCAGAATAGATGTTTATCATTCTGGGGCTCTCCAGCTGCATTTCCACCATTCTAACAACACCATTATGTCTTTTTAGGAAATTATTTCTCTCCAATTATGTGTAATCTAGGAGGGATTTTAAATTAAGATGTCTGCCATCATGAAACCAAATTGGCTGGTTTATTTCACACTCTCCTAGTACACTGAGGCAGTTGAAAGCATGACCTAAGTCAAGTGAAACAAATGCGCTCTCATGGAAATTTTAATCTTTAATGCAAGAATGGAAGAAAAATGTGGTTGGATGGTATTCACTCTAATGGTGTTTCTACTACAGACTGTTTCTACTACCAGGTGAGTCCTGTAGTTCACTTTCTACCCTTCAGAAAAGGCTTTGTTCCAAACCATTCTCCAATCTTCCCTTTGGTTTCCTGAACTGGAAGAAGACATTCCATTAATATAGTTTGCTAGAGCTACCTGAAGTTTCTACAAAGTCTCCCAAATATTAATTAGATTTATGTCCATTTTGCCAATGAGATTGAGAGGAGTTACCCGTCTATAGAATATTTGAGCTGGAATTAGAACGCCAATTTCCTTTTTAAAATGTGGTATTCATACTGTGACAATCTAGCAATAAAATGTATCAGAAACCTTCTACTTAAGGACTATCAATTAAAAGCACTCATTTCTTTTTCTCTCTCTCCTGCCAAATGAAAAGGGAATAATTTTTTAAAGTGTAAATACAAAAAGATAGAAAAATAAAGGAACAGTAACAAATTCTAGAAACCTGAGGGCAGAAGGTTAAAGGACATACACAAAGAAACTGGTTCCTAAGCCAGGAGAGAGGTAGCTGGGAAATAACCTGACTGGGACTGCAAAATCCCTCAAAAAATACCTATGTTGTTTGCACATATTACTCTTTGAAGTGAATGTAAAAGTATGGCTAAAAATGGGAGAATGTGTAGACTCTGTATAGGAAGCCTTTAGATTTCCTCCCCAATCTAATAAAATACTGGAAGTATACTCTATGGAAAAGTGAAACTGAGCTTCTGGACTGGTCACAATTAAGGGTGAGCAAGAATATGGAAATCCACGGAATTAAATAAAAGTTTTAATAAAACACTAAAATGCATAGCCACCTCCCCTGTTCAGCTTCTAGAATACTAGATGCTGTTTACATCATTCAAGCAGGAATTAGGAAGAATCTTTACTGGGCCACCCAACAAGTTCAAGAAACAAGGTCTAAAGTTACAAATATCAGGTGTTGACCAATGAAATGAAGCTTACATTTGAACACACTCACATACACAAACACACACAGGCAGATTCTCCAATCAGCGTTTCAGTGTTTCACTCTTAAATGTGTACAGAAAGGCAAAGATCACCAAACACCTGAGGAAAGTTTCAAATACATAAAATATATAGACCCAAAGACAGAAACTAAAATAAAACCTATTTAAAGCAAACAAACTGTGCAGAAAAAATAAATGCTTCAAAAACTATCACTAATATCCTCAGAGAGATAAAATGAATTTGTATCCTTGAAACAAAAATAGCATAATTTTATGTATATTACATATACATGTATGTGTATATATTTTTTCCATAGGCCAAGAGAATTCAAGAAACCAAAAATACAATAACAGAAATGAAAGACTCAATAAAGAGTTGATCAATAATATTGATAAAATCTCCTAGGGGTATAAAATTGAAGATAAAAGATTTGTAAACATTCAAAAATCAATTCATGGGGTTCAGTATCTAATAATGAAAATGCAGAAGACAAAAACATAGAAACAATATACAACAGAAGAGCAATATGTAAACAAAATAATTCAAGAAAATTTTCCCATACTGAGAGATTTGAGTCTCAAACTTTAAAAAACACATAAGTTGTTCAGAAAAAAATAAATGAAAATAAAACAATCAAAGCATGCCTCTGAAATTTTAGAATATTAGAGAGAAAGAAAAAATATAAAAAGCTTCCAGACAGGGGTAGAAAAACAGATAGATTACTTATTAAGTTTCATGCTTAAGAGTGACTTCAGATTTTTCAAAATCAATACTGGAAACAAAAAGACAATGAAATAAATAACTTCAAAGTTCTGACATAAAATTATTTCCAACCTAGAACTCTATTCCAACCCAAATTATCTACTAAGCATGTTGATAGATTGAAGAGATTTTCAGATATGCAAGGTCTCCAAAAATATCCTACTCACCATTTCATGGAAATAGTTACTACTAAATATATTCCACCAAAATAAAGTCATAGGATACAGGAAATAGAGAGGCCAATCCAAGTAAGAGTAAAGAGAATCCTCCTAGATGATAATGAAGGGAAAGTCCAGGCTCACAGTTGTGTAGCTGAATAGACTGGAAAAGTTCAAAGAGGTTCTGATATATTGTCAAGAAGATAGGGCTGGGCATGCTAGCTCACACCTGAAATCCCAGCATTTTGGGAGGCCAAGGCAGGTGGCTCACTAAAGTCAGAAGTTCAAGACCAGCATGACCAAAATGGTGAAATCCCACCTCTAGGAAAAAAAACCACAAAAATTATCTGGGAGTGGTGGCATGCACCTGTAGTCCCAGCTACGTGGGAGGCTGAGGCAAGAGAATCACTTGAACCCAGGAGGCAGAGGTTGCAGTAAGCCACGATGGTGCCACTGCACTCAAGCCTGGGAAACAGAGCAAGACACCATTTTGAAAAAAGAAAAAGAAATGAAGATAAAAGTAACAGGATACCTGATGTGTTTGAACAGGTTGAAAGGAGACATAGAAAAATGTAACAGAAATGAGAAATAAATAAATAAATAAATATGTATATACACATACACACACACACATACATACACACATGTATATGGAAAAATTATTGTTATTAGCAATTAAGGAAAAAGAGGAAGTTATGCAACAAATGAGTAGTGGTTAGAACATACTACACAGCTCTGTTGTGACTAGAATTTACAAGATCATAGTAAATAAAAGTATGAAACTTCGTCTACTTAAAATAATGACATAACTATTTTGGCTGAATGAGAGGTTATGTTTTTATGCATGCCTGTACAGGGAGAGGTGATGAAGAAGAGGTAAATTGTCCTTCTCCACGGTGGTATAATGTTGAGGTTCCGGGGAGCCCTCAGTTTCCCTGAAAGGACGTTTCTCCAGGTTCTTGGTCTGTCGTCTGTCACTCCCCCAAGAATGGGAGAGGAGACCACAGTGCAGGGTGCTCGTAAAAGTAAATGCCAGACTCAAAAGTGTTTGTAGAAAGCAATTTATTTAGCTAGAGAGAAAGAAAGAAACAGCTAACTCTCACATTAAGTGAGAGAATCCAGACAGATGGAATCCAGGAGAGGAAAGCAGCTTCCACACTCAGTGGAAGGGAATAGAGAGATGGAGGTTAAGAGGGGAAGACAGGCTTCCACGAGAGAATGTGGAAGGGGACTCCAGAGGGAAAATCCAGGAGAGAGAAAGATGGCTTCTACGAGAAAGTATTTGTGGAAGGGGATCCAAACATGGAGTCCAAAGGGGTGTGGAAGAAGGGGACTTTTAACCTGGGAGGAACCCCCACCTTCTCTTAAGACCCTGGGCCAATGAAAGGAGTTCCTTAGAACTTCCGCTGGAGTGACTGACTTTTGACCCTTTCCCTCACTGGTGAAAATTAAAACAGAAAGCGATAAATCTCCCTAATGGAGAGAGATGGGAGGGGGCCATGGCGCTGGGAAGTGCTTGCCCTTAGAACTATGCCCCCTTGTGGACCTGGAAAGAGAACACATTCACTCAGTGGTAAGTTAATATATGTTGGTTAAAACTGAAAAAAAATCAATGAATAGTGCCATAAGCTGTTGCTCAGAAATGTGCAGGTGCTTTCTACAAAATTCTGTTGAAAATGGTTGCTTCTGGAATGCAAGAAATGGGCAGGAGAAACTGGGGACAGATATTCTTCCCATAGCTTTGAAGAACTTTATGAGTCTTTAGGTGCTGAAAAAAAAAAAATAACTTTAATTTAAAAAATAAATTTAAAACATTTAACTTACTACCTTTTTCCACCTTAAAGAAGCCAAACTTTTAAGCATTCCTTCCATGGCCCAAAGCTTTCACTACTTAACTATTAAATCATACATGCTTATTCTAGCAAACATCAGAGAATGCATTGTGTGTGTGTATGTGTGTGTGTGTGTGTGTGTTTACTACTCTTATGAGAAAATTATTCTACTGCTGAATTTCTGCTAGCAAGAAAGATTGCCTGAAATGGTTAGAAGAATCGCTTTTACTAGCTTGGAAGAAAGAATGGTTTTGTAAGAAATTGTCCCCAAGTTCACCAAAGAATAATGAAGTTAATTTATGAAAACCCCGATGCAACTCTTCGTCCTACTTCTTGGGCTTCATCCATCTTCTCTGCATTGGTAGGCAAGAACAAATGCAGCAAAAACCCTTTCTTAATTTCATAGATGCTAGGAAATAAAATTGATGAATGTAACCACAACTGGATAACAATTTAACACCTAATTTTTCCTGATTAAAGAGAATATGCTGATCCAACAGTATACCTCTAGAGATCACACGATACCCTCTTCACTAACGTGTCATTCAGAATCTTTCTGTCTTATTTAATAATTTTTCATGTTTTGGGGGATTCAAGGTTTTTTTAGAGTTTCTCATTGAATGTTTAAACTCTATCCCACTGCACGATGCTGTCCTGGAAATATTTAACTGGAACAAAAACACTCTGAGATGTACACACAGGATATGC
The DNA here is from genome assembly GCA_963573385.1 of Cacajao melanocephalus. Taxonomy (NCBI): domain Eukaryota; kingdom Metazoa; phylum Chordata; class Mammalia; order Primates; family Pitheciidae; genus Cacajao; species Cacajao melanocephalus. Next base: position 15,844 of record CAUYLG010073650.1, on the reverse strand, counting down.
ACCCCACAGGCTCCTCAAACACATGCATTGACGTACAGAAATCTTTAGTTAATCTGGAGGCTGTAGTCATATTAAAAAATATTTTAATTTATTCTGTATAGTTTATTTCCACTAGTTTTCTATTCTCTTTAATAGCAACCCTCAATCTTTAGTTGGGTGTTTAAGCATTACCCAAGGTGTATTTTAAATATGCAGATTCTCTACTATGCAGCCATAAAAAGAATGAGTTCATGTCCATTGCAGGGGTATGCATGAAGCAAGACATCATTCTCAGCAAACTAACACAGGAACAGAAAATGAAACACTATATGTTCTTACTCATAAGTGGGAGTTCAACAGTGAGATCACATGGACCCAGGAAGAGGAATATCACACACTGGGGCCTGTTGGGGGTGGGGAGCAAGGAGAGGGAGAAGGTTAGGACAAATACCTAATGCATGTGGGGCTTAAAACCTAGAAGATGGGTTGATAGATAACAACAAACCATCATGGTACATGTAAACCTATGTAACAAACCTGCACATTCTGCACATGTATCCCAGAACTTAGAGGTAAATTAAAATAAATAAAATTAAAATTAAAATGCAGATTCTCAGGCACCCCGTGATCTGGATTGTGTTTAGTGTTCAGTTCGTGAATCTGCATTTTAACAAATCCCCTTCCATCCTATGAGTCTGCTGCTGTATTTACAACATACTAGCCTGCATGATTTTAAAACCCTTACCAGAATATACATAGTTCTCTCAACCTGGTCCTTGCCTATTTCTCTAACCTATATTTCTTATATCCCAGAATGAATACTATTGCTCAAACTGAACTATCACCTTTCCATGCCATTTCAAATATTGGTAGCATATTTCATTTTACTTCTTAAAATGCACTTTTCCAGCCAGTATTTATTATTTTCCCATCACACCAAGTATCTCCTGTGAATAATGGACTTTTGTGGGAGGGGATGCTCTTTTATCTTCATTTCTCACTCCAAACACATTCTAATTAGAACTGCTAACTATATATCTACTCCCTTGGCCACAGAAAACCAGGGGAGGGCATATGAGGCCAACCAAATGTTTTCCCTAGGATTTTTTTGAACTAGAAATTGTATCTTTCTGTGCCAGGCTTATTTCAAAAAGAAATAGAACTTTAATAGTGAAAAAGCTGAGAGATGTGTGGGTCAAGAGCTATATGAAATCTTGTTCCTTAAAAATAGAGGAAAGCAGCCAAGGAGAATAAAGCTAACATCCATGAAAAGCTGGAATAGTTGATAAATGTATATTGATCGAATATAATTTTGAAATAGGTAATACTGTCACACATTTTTAAGCTAAACATATGGAAACAATTATTACTTGACTGAACCTGAATGAATACAGTCTGAGGTCTGCATGGTATGTTTTACATGGGAAAAAATTTGTTAAATTCTAAGATTTATTTAGGACATGAGCACTGTCCATGGTTTATTTAAACAGGCCAATAATTTAATATGATATTATATATTAATATGTAACTAAGAGAAATCATTTCTTATAAATAACTCTAAATTGGAAGGAAATTCCAACATTTTCTAGATCATAGATTCCTTTGAGAGACTGATAAGAGTTTGAATTCTCTTCGAAGAAAGCACATTTACCCCAAATTCAACAAACAGCCTCTGGAGAACCACAGATGCCCAAAAACCTATTCATAGAGCTCTTTTAGAATTTCCAGGGCTCAATCAGACTTGTTTGTGTTCTGCTCTGTATGACTGCCACACCAGCCTACTTGTGTACATAGGAATGAATAACGTAAGTTGGAATCAGAGAGGTTTCAAATGGATTTAGTTCATAGGTTAGAGATGGTAGACAATAACTTAGAAAAGAGAATTCCAAGCAGCAATTAAAAACCAAAGGAAAATCTTAACATAGCCAGTTTTAGAAACATATTTCTCTATTTTTTGATTTGTTTAATTTTTTTATTTGTGTCATTGGTTTTGCTATTTATGGAAGTATTGGTTTGATTTTCTTATAATTTCTTATATGTATTTTATCTATTGCAAAATGTGGCAATTTTATTTTTCTTGATATTTTCTTGTAATTTTTTATCTAATGCAAAATACATGTGCTTTTGTGCCACATTTCAGGTACTCTGTCTTCATATCTGTTTACTCTGAAGCTGGGGCAGCACTTTCAAATATCAAATAGGTAACTTAAGATTGGGCCAGGCACAGTGGCTCACGGCTCTAATCCCAGCACTTTGGAAGGCCAAGGCAGGCAGATCGAGAGGTCAAGAGACCAAGACTATCCTGGCCAACATGGTGAAACCCCGTCTCTACTAAAAATACAAAAATTAGCTGGATGTGGTGGTGCATGCCTATAATCCCAGCTACTCAGGAGGCTGAAGCAGAATTCCCTGAACCCGGGAGGCGGAGGATGCAGTAAGCCAAGATCACTCCACTGCACTCCAGCCTGGCGACACAGCAAGACTTCGTCTCAAGACAAAAAATAAAATTGAATAGATGTTAAAAAAAAGATTGAATAAAGGTTCGATATATTAAGTAGAAATTTCATACTGTCTACTGCAAGTATGTCATGAGATGTTTAGACTATTTCATAGTCTGACATCTAATAATATATTTTATACTGTTTTTTAGTTATTGCATGCCTGTCTATCTTCTTTATCCTACTACATGGTAAATTACTTTGGGGAAAACTGTAGGTCTTCTGTTTCCCATGTTATTTCCACATAACATAATATTTTGGTCAACATTATGAGTTGCATGCGACAGAAACGACTCAAACTGCCTTAGAGGGTAAGGAGGAAAGAAGGGTTATTGGCTTCAAAAACTGAAGAATTCAATGAATCATTCTTCCTTTGAACACAGCTAGATCCAAGTGCTGCAACAATGTTGTCAGACATCAACCCTTCTACAGCTTGCACAGTTTTTCTCTGAGTTGGCATCATCATTTGATGAGTTCTTCCCAGTTGAAAGCTCTCAGCACCTCCAAGCTTCTGTCTCCCACTGTACATTCTTACACACTTCTAGAATTGAGTACCATGTACCTACCCAATAATGTAACCAATTCTTAACAAGTCAGGAGATAGGAGTCGACTTTATCCAAATTATGTGGGTTAAAAAGTGAGAAGAGATACTTGCCAAAAGGAAAATAAAAGTACAATTATCAAAATAATAACAATTATGAGATGGAAACTTAAGACAGTAAGACTCTAATAATGAGATTTCCATTCTATTTTTAGGCTAAAACTAAATTATTATTTAAGGAAAATGGTGGATAATGATATGATCTTTGTATCAAAATAAGAATTTTGATACAAAGATCATATCATTATCCACCATAAGAATGTTTAATTTTCAAGCAAGGTCACTAAAAATGCTTTATCTTATAAGGTAGGTAAGTAATGGTGTTATAATCAGTAGAATTTGAAGTTTTAAGGATAATAAAGGTAACCAACTTTTGCTTCCCACTAAATGTAAAAATGTCTAATATCCATATGTATATATCTTTAGAATCCATATTGGAGTGAATAACAAACTAGTAGAGAATGTTTGAATAAATAAGTTATTTTAAAAGTGGTAAGACAGATACATATATTACAGTTTTAACTTCTAAAGATCCATTAAAAGTTGGGTTTTTAAATTGTTTTAGCTACATTTACCATTTATATCTGTTAATATTAAAGAAATGGAAGTGAACATATCTTTTCATTAGATTTGAGTAAATTAAATTAACCACACATAAATGTGTTCCTTTTCAGTGTTCTACTTAAAATTAACCAAATACCAAGAAAAGCCAAATGCTATTTACGATAGCTCCTTCCAATAGAGGGCAAAACAAAACTGATTTGATTCATGCATAAGGTAACATTTAAACCACCTTGCAGTTCAAAATCTGCAAAATGTTTTCTATTTGTTTTTACATATATATGTTCAGACTCCTACATGGGGTGAGTAGCTATCAATAGGTTGCAATGAACTAGCAACTTGTTTATACTCTAAACATTTTCTTAACTCTGTGTTCTTTAGTCGTGGTCACAATAATCCTGTTGCTGTGAAATCTCTAGTGCATAAAGAAAAAAATATATAACAAAGAATGTCTCCAAAAACTTATCATCTCTAGTTGAGATTTTGGAAACCGTCTTTCTGGAATTTTCATCTCCCAGATCCCACAGTCACCTTTCTAGGGAAGCAATTATACAAAGTATTTAAGGCAAAGGGTTTAAAGTCAGATGGAATAGAAGTTAAATTCTTCCTTTTTCACTTATGAACTGTAGGATCTAGGACAAGCCACTTAAATCCTCTCAGGCTGTTTTCTAACCTACATAGAATGTGTACCTATCTCACAGGTCATTGGGTGGATTAACTGATACAAAATAAAGCCCTTAGGATAGTACCCAACATAAAATACTCGGTTAATTATAGCTATTGTTGAGAAATAACCATTATTTAAAATAAATAATAATAGTAATAATGACAGGGCCATTTCTACTTCTGAACTGATATACATTACTTTTATAATACATATGGTAATGATTTTTACATAACTGTCCTACTCATCCTCATCAGACCGTGAGCTCCTTGAAGACCTTGATTTTTGTTTTATGTTTTCGCATTTAATCTTTGTACATATTACATGCTAAACAATTCCTGTAAACGGAATTGAAGTTAAAAATAGCTGCAAGCCAATTATTTCTTCTAGGATGCATAACTATGCAGCTCTTTATTCTGCTTTATACATTTGAAGTGTATAAGACGTATACTCTCTGAAACCTTCCATCAAATGCAAGAATTAAAGAGGCAGGTGCTCGTGGTAAAACAGGCTATGCAGTGCTCTAAATGCTAGCCGAGTTTAAACTCTCAAGGCAAGTACTGAGTTAATGTCTAACAACACCTGACTGCTATTCCATTTTCAGTTCTGACAGTGTTCTTAGCAATCTGTATAGATAGAAGAGAGAGGCTGCAACATTCTTTGAGATATTGCATCAGAACTCTTGGTTCTGGGCTTCAGCCCTTGCTGCATCAATTTATATTCTGAAGGTTATCTTTAAAGCCAGAAAGGTGAGGAACAGAAAGGTTTAAAATAAAAATTTTCCAGGGTTTACTATATCTAAAAATCCTTATATTTTAAAATTGGCTTCACCTCGATAATAGGGCTCTGATTGTAGTAAGAAACAGCCTTAACTTTTATTTCCCTTTGAAAATGTACTTTTCCAGTGTGGGAGAATGCACTGAACTACTTTTAAAATTATGTTCATGGATATTTCATAGGCTGCAGTAGGCTTGTGAGTCCTAAAAGAGTTAGCATTTTTCTTCTCTGGAATCCTGACTCAACCCCAGGACCAATAATCAGCAAACTCAACTGAATCTGAGTGAGGAGCTTAGCACACCTCCCACTTGTTTCTGAAGGTGCCTCAGGGGTTACCTGGCCTAGATAAAATTCAAGAAACACTGAAGATGGGTGCTATATTACACAGTGTAGAGAGGCTGACTAAAGTCAGATAACCTAACAACTGCATGGAGAGTAATGAAGAAACGTTTATTCTGATCTAGGAACAGAAAAGAAGGTGATGCGTTTACAATAAGGATAAAGAGAAAGGAGAAAGAACTTCAAGGTGAAGGGCAAAGCACAGAAGAATAATGTCATTGATGGTCACTTTGGGTTAGTGTGTATCATAGTGATACACAATTAAGCATTTGAGTACATTCTCTGATTTGATTATTCAATATGGAAAAAGGACACAAAAGGCTTCAGCAAAACACTGCACAGCAGAGGAAACTTTTGACACTCCAAATCAAGTAGATCTTGATGGATTTAAATATATTTGACCCCTTCATTACTCAGTTCTCTAAATATACAATGTTTATTGTGTCACTAGGACATGCCAAGCACAATGTATTTTGAAGGGTCACCACCAGCATAAGGTGAAGATATGCCACATCACACTTTCAACTTTCAGAACACAATGCATACACACACGTACATGAAAACACACTCCCAAAGAAAGACAATATTTTCCCAAATGTAAAGTAATCTGCAAAAATTTCCCCTGCCCACAGGGCAGATAGCATTTTACATTTTAATGCAAAGCAGTTGCAGTTTCCCTATATGCACTTACTCACAACAAGTCAGCCTTTCTTTGCATAAGACACCAGCAGATAATGGTACATGTATAAGAAAGACATCTGCCTCATAAGGTACAAAAAACAACTTTTTAAAAAAGCTTTGAAATGATCTTTCTGTTAATTTGTTTTTCCTTTTCTCTTCATCCAAATTTCTCCTGATCTACTTCCCCACAACTGGTTTCTATAAGCAAAAGAGATACAGCATGGGGTGAGGAGGATGTATTTTCTTCTATTATATAAAAACATATTACGTAAATATATGTATATACGTTTTTATTTACAAAGTCAAATTTGACATATCTTAAAACATAATTTGTAAGAGGAAAGCTTTTTTTAAAATGCAACTTTGTAAGACAGAATCTTAAAGTAAGATGACACTGCAGTCACTGGTTTCCTGAAAGGTGACCTTCACCCCCAACCACATTAGTCAGCAATTCAATTTTCTCAGTATCTTTAAGAGGTGATAATAGCTGCAAATTGTCTCGACATATGCTACCAGCTGCTTCTTTAAAGCAACAGTTACACAATTTGCTTTCTCTCCATTTGAATCAGAAAAAAAAAGTTCTTCTTTAACAGTTGTTTTTACATTTTCCAACTCAAGTTTGGAACTAAGTGTTGGAACTCTTATATGCAGGAGTATCCAAGACCCAGTTTCGTTGAAATATATGAAAGTCACTTTTACTGATACATAATTTGACCTTTTCTCCATCTCATTATTTTTTAGAAAATAACTTGTAATGTCATCCTGTTTGATCACATTTATATCGTTTGTCATTGAAATTTCACACTGCATCTGAAATAACACCACATTTTCCCAAAGACTGCTCACATCCCTCACTCCATGAGAGCCTCCCAACCACTGTGAGTATGGTAGATGGGGTGGGTAATACTAACCACAGTTCAGAGTAGTAGAAATGGAAATTCAAAGAATTAGAGTATGAATATTTTCGATAACTGTCTTGAGTTCCTGTTTTTCTTTCATCCTCCAAGAGAACTCTTATACTAAGCATTGTAGACTCAACACTCAACTTCATCCAATAGCCTCATAAAATTCTACCTTTAATTCCTCCCATTCATTTATACTCCACACTTGATTTCAAAAGTCTCTTGAAAATTTCTTGTATATTTGGTTCATAATTCAAATTAAATAGAAAATCCCCTATGACCTTTCCTTCCTTCACGAATTCCTGTTGCTGTCACCTCAGTAGCCAACTATGACTTCACCTTCAGAGTTTTAGGAATTCTTCCATTCCTTTCCACAAATAAAATTAGTTTCTGGTCATCCAACTCCCCACCTTAGAAATCTTCAGTAGCTCTCCATTTCCTACTACAATAGGCTGAAACTTCTGCCAAGAACCCAGAGTCCTTTAACAACAACCTAGAATCACCTATCTACCAATCTCATTTTCAGATGCTACCCATTTCTCGTCCTTGGTGCAAATCAATTCACCCACTTTATTGTCTTATAAAGACATCAGCATCATTCTCGAATGTCTGTCATTTATGTTTTTTACCCAAAATTCTTTTCACCAATGATTCAGTCATCACTCTTCTCTCCCTGCATGCCAACAGAACTGAGTGTCTATTTCACAAATTCAGCTATTCAATACTTTGATATTGAATATCCATTGTTCTCTGAAAATTTTCTCATCTTTGAGCTCTTAAAGACAATGTGAACATAGATAATAATAAATTCTCTGTCCTTTCCCAAGTACCCTAGCCCAGAGATTAGACACACGCAAACAACATAGGTGGTGAGGGTAATTCTGGGGTAGGAATCAGAAAGCTTAGCCTACTAGCAAGTTGCAGAATGTGGACAACCCACTTTACTTCCTGGATTTTAAGATCTCTGTCTACAAACAGAGGAATATTAGAATAGGAAAAAGTTTCTCAAAACTCAATCATTCACATCCCATCTTCGTGATTCACTGATAGGAATGTTGCTACTGCTTATGTATATGCCAATGGGCATGATTGACTACCGAATGTCCTCAATCCAACATCGCCTTTTACCTATCACTCTTCTTTTATAGTCCCCTTTATGGCAAGACTGCTCAAAAAATTCTTTTTCCATTTTTCTGGATCCCATTTCTTCACTTCCATGTTTCTCTTCAATCAGTTCTAATTAGGCTTTTTGTTTCTTATATACCAGTAAGCCATATTTGTCAAGGTAATAAGTTATATCCATCTTGCTAAATCCAATGACCAATTCTCAGTTCTCATTTTCCTAAACCTGATAGCAGTATTTACTACAATTGATCACTCTGTCCATCTGAGGCACATTATTAACCAAACTTCTAGGACACCACATTATCCTGAAATGTTCTCCTACCTCATTGGTCACTCCTTTTCAGTCTTTGACAGTTTCTTCTCTTCCTGATCTCTAAAAGTTGAAATGTTTCAGGACTCAATGTTTGGCCTCAATCTACACTTGTTCACTAGTCATCCATTTGACTTTAAACATCATCTATAAATTTGCTCTTAAACATATAGCCATTTGTAACCTTTTACGTGAGTTCCAAATTCATATATACTACTTTTTATTAAACATCACCACTGAGATACCTAATAGGCATCTCATATTTAATACGTCCAAAATGAAACTCTTTAACAAAAAACTTGCCCCCTTTAAAGTGCCCAGATTCATTCTTTCCTTGGGCTTCCTCAAGTCTGTAAATGGCACTACCTATCATCCGGTAGTTCAAGCCAATAGTATTGAAAAAAATCTTGATGTTTCTCTTTTCTTCAACCCACACATCCAATCCATTAGCAAATCTTATTGGTTCAACTTTTGAAATGTATCCTTAATTCCATCAGCGCAGCCCTAGTACAAGAAAGGATGCCATTAGTTTAAAACTGTCATTGTGCCAAGAGTTTAAAGGTACCCATTTGGGGTAGGCATATAGTTGGATGAGAAAGTGAGACATTTAAGAGATTGAGAAAAATATTGTCCTTCCGTGGGCACATGGCTTAGCAGCAGATGACTTTGCAAAGATTTTTTTTTAATGTCCATCAATGATAGACTGGCTAAAGAAAATGTGATACATATACACCATGGAATACTATGCAGACATAAAAAGGAATGAGATCATTTCCTTTGCAGGGACATGGATAGAGCTGGAAGGCATTCTCCTCAGCAAACTAATGCAGGAACAGAAAACCAGACACTCCATGTTCTTACTTATAAGTGGGAGCTGAACAATGAGAATACATGGACACAGGGAGGTGAACAACACACACTGGGGCCTGTCAGAGCCGGGGTTGTGGGGAGGGAGAGCATCAGGAAAAATAGCTAATGCATGCTGGGCTTAATATCTAGGTGATGGGTTGATCTGTGCAGCAAATTACCGTGGCATACTGTTTACCTATGTAACAAACCTGCATATCCTGCACGTGTATCCTGGAACTTAATTAAATTAAATTAAATTTAAAAGACTCTCCTTCCTTCAGTGGAATATAACCTGTGTCAGGGCACTTGAAGGACAGATCTCTAGATATATTTCAGCCCTTACTTGATTCTCAATCTACATAACTGTACTTAGCGGCCCTGAGTCAGAGCCTCCATCATCACTCACCTAGAACACTACAATCACTTCTGTCCGTCTTGTCATTTCAACTGGTGTCTCCCTGAATTAAGGTCCCTATAAAACTTCCAAAAAGTATTTCTAAATTATAAAGCACACAAAGACCCTCTCCTTGTCCAAACGAGAGTCAAGATCCTCTTAGCCCTTTTTTCCAGTAGGCCTTAACCTTGGGCTCTATTCTTGGCCCATTTAGTCCAATTTTAGCCATGAATCCTGCTGGGTCAGTTTATCAGTAATCCCCCACCACTGATATCTGATCAAATTTTTCATCCCCCACCTTTGGTATCTGATCTCTCTTGACATCTTATCACTCTGGTGTGAGTTCAGCAAGAATCCTGTCAAGTCCATTTAGCCAGAGTCCTCCTTACTCCTAATGCTTCTTCTTAGTAATTTGCCACCTATTGATTGACCCCCACCCTGCTCCTTGGCTATAATCATCACTTGTCCTTATATTTGGAGTTGAACTCACTTTATCTCCCTTAGTGCAAAACCCCCATTATAGAAGTCTTCTTTAACAGCGTCATGAAAATGTTTTCTTTAATAAAGTAGATTGTGGCATATACCAACTAAAACATCTCCAGAGACTTTCCATTATACTCAGAATACCATGCAAACTCCCTATGATGGCCAGTGAGGCCCTGCATGCTCTTACTTTTCCTCTTTCTTGACCTCATCTTCCTGCATTATCTGCTTACTCACTCAAGTCTAGCCACATGGCTTTTTGCTGTTTCTTTCGTATAACAAGTTTATCCTGCTTCTGGCACCGGGAGTTGCTACTTCTTTTGGCTATAGTCACATTCCCCATGACCTTTGCATAGATTACTCCTTCCATTTATTTCATTCCTCTTAAGAAAACTGTTTCCTGACTATCTTAACTAAAATAGTACACACATATACACACACAAACACACTTTCTCTCTGTATCACTTACCCTACCTTATTTTCATGTAATTTACCACAACATAGAATATTTTATATTTACTCAATTTGTTTTGTTATTTTCTTTTTCCTCAAAACGTTAAGCTTCCTGGCCAGGTGTGGTGGCTCGTTCCTGTAATCTCAGCACTTTAGGAGGCTGAGGTGGGCGGATCACCCGAAGTCAGGAGTTCCAGATCAGCCTGGCCAACATGGTGAAACCGTGTCTTTACTAAAAATACACCACTGCGGTGGGCTTGGTGGCACATGTCTGTAATCCCTACTCAGGAGGCTGAGATAGGAAAATCACTTGAACCCGGGAGGTGGAGGTGGCAGTGAGCTGAGATCGTGCCACTGCACTCCAGCCTGGGCAACAGAACAAGATGCTGTCTCAAAAAAAAAAAAAAAAAAAAAAAAAATTAAGCTTTCTAAAGGGAATCATACCAAGCTTATTTTTTGCTATATTCCCCAATGTTTAGAACAGAGACTGGCATTAGTAGATATATAATATTTACAAGGTCAGGAGATCAAGACCATCCTGGCCAACATGGTAAAACCCCACCTCTACTAAAAATACAAAACTTAGCTGGGTGTGGTGGCATGCGCCTGTAGTCCCAGCTACTCAAGAGGCTGAAGCAGGAGAATCACTTGAACCTGGGAGGTGGAGGTTGCAGTGAGCTGAGATGGTGCCACTGCACTTCAGCCTGGGCAACAGTGGGAAACTCTATCTCGAAGAAAAAAATTACAAAGTACTGGAGAGGTCCAAGGACACACTAGCCCAAACTCAGGCTTCCTCCTCCTAAGAAAATCTGAGTAAACAAGAGGGAAACTAACTTATCAGATTCAAAGGTATTGAATGTCGTGCCATATTTCTGCTTAAAATCATCGTACATATCATCAGTAGTAGACCTTTCTAACTTTGGAATGCCCTGCCCTAGACGGTGAAGCCCTTGTGTCTCAGATTCTAGGACTGTGTAAGGAACAAAAAAACAGCCTGCTCAAGTTCACATAACTGGTCAGAATAATCTAAAGCTTGGAAACTGATTTTCTGACCCTAGCCCAGATTCTATATACTAAGTTAACCATTTTCCCCATTTAGCATTAAAAAAGTGCCATTATATTTCTCCATATTTTTATTCTAGCTTTGGCATTCCCTGAAGCAATCAGATTTCCCAAGTCTTTGGTCAAGAACTGCACTCAAAGTTTACCCACCAGATAAAGCACAGTCTGGAATAACATTTCGCACCCGTGGTGGTGGACACCTGTAGTCCCAGCTACTTAGGAGACTGAGGCAGAAGGATCACTTGAACCTGGGAAGCAAAGGTTGCAGTGAGCGCAGATGGTCCCGCTGCACTACAGCCTGGAGAACAGAGCAATACTGTGTCTCAAAAACAAAAACAAAACATTTCACATCCCTTAGTACAAAGTCAATTAGACCAAGGGTCTCTTTTGTAAGAGCTTACATCATTTGCATATGTGAGTTGATGTACAGCCAAAATGACAGAAACAGATGCTTCTGCCATCACTTAATATGAGACATATTTTTCCACGCTGGTGAACAGAAGGCTATCAGTTGCAGAGGCTACAGGTGAAAAGGGTCTCACGTTTTAGAACCTGTTGAGGATAAAATTTCACCAAACATTTTCCATATTAAAATGCATTTTGTTTTGTTCATCGGAAAGTGATACATCTATATTGGGTTATGGTATAACATCTGCTGCTTAATGGTTGTCCACAGGTTGATGTTTTCTCTCCTGCTTCTAAGACATAAACATCCAGCTTGAAAATCTGAGCTTCTGACAATCCTAGGCGTGGTGAGCATTGGTTCACTATAAATGGTTGTCATAGAAATGAGCAGAGAATTGCAAAATATAGCTAGAACAATTTAGTTACAAAAAATTAGATAAAATACCCAAAGATATGTATGATAAAAGACTAAATCTATCATAGTGTAATGGTGTTTTACATGTCCACATTTACAAGGCTTTTCAGCCTTAACTGATTCATTTATTCAACAACAGTCATTTATTGTTTAGATGCAACATGGTATCATGAGTAGGGCAAAAAAATTTTTATATAAAAAATTTTTATACCTATATATGAAATATATATATATATATATATATATATATATATATATATATATATAATCTGTCTGTTGATTTCTCCTCAGCTCTCCCACTTATTCATTCCATGGCCTTGAATAAGAAATCTGGCTTTTCAGAGGCTCGATTTCCTCTTCTACATAAAAGTGATAATACCTTTCAAGACTATTGTGGAATTAAATGAAATAACATGTGAGTCCATTATGGGGTTTGACAGCTACTAGACAACTACTAAGTGCCGGCCTACTCAAAAACCCCTCTGCTTTGGCCAAGTGCAGTGGCTTACACCTATAATCATGGCATTTTGGGATGGTGAGGTGGGAGGCTCCCTTGAGGCAGGAGGAACCCTTCAGGCTGAGAGGATCCCTTGAGACCAGGAGTTCAAAACCAGCCTGGTCAACATAGTGTGACCCTGTATCTACAAAGGGAAAGTTTTTAAAATCAGCTGGATATGAAACTGCATACCTATAGTCACAGCTACTCAGGAGGCTGAGGCAGGAGGATCACTTGAGTCCACAAGTATGACCAGTGAGCCATGATAGCGACATAACACTTCAGCTTAGCCTAAGAGACAGAGGTAGACCCTATCTTGAAAAACAAAACAAAAACCAAACAAACAAAATGCACTGCTATGTATGCATAATGAATGCAAAATTTTGTGGTATAGTCCTTCTCTCAGGAGTTCACAGTGTGAAATAATTCAAACTCGTTTCTACCTTAGTGTCATACATATGATTTCTCAGTCTGAAAGCTGAATCACAATTTTACTATCTTCTGTTCTCTCATTCTTTCTCATCCTTTGGATCTCAGCTTAAATGTCACCTCCAAAGAGAAGTCTATGCAGACTAACCCCTAACCCATACAGTTAGTCCTAATTCTTAAATCTCATTTATTTCTTTCACTGTGCTTCTATTTACATAGTCATGTGTGTGTGTGTGTGTATTATTTGTTTACTACTAAACCAGTAGAGGAGTGGGAACACATTTTTCTTGTTACTTATATCCCCAGTTCCTAGTTTAATGCCTAACATTTAGTAAACACTCAAAAATATTTGTTCAACAAATGAACAGAGATACAGTGTTGAAAAATAAGTACACATCTTTCACTTAGGAAAATATTATAAAGTGAGAAATAAATATAAAAAAATTAAAAATAATTGTTAAATTATAATAGCAATAAGAGCATCGTGTACATAAAATATGCTAAGAACACTTATTTTGAGTGAGGAAATACTTATTATTTGTCAAGCACCATAATCAAGGAAATTTCAAAGTGCTTTGTGAACAAAGATAGTGGAGAGAAAGATTTGTTGTACTTAGGCAGAGAAGAGAAACCTAAAGTTTCAAGTAGCTGACATTCTGATCTAGGATTTGAATAAGTATGATATTGCCAGAAGTTGAAGGAGTAGGAGACTATTCATGATAGAGGTAAACGAACTCACATCTTCTATTGAACATTTGTCATACAGTGGAAAGAAATCCCAAATAGGGGAATAAATAGTTCTAAAAATGACGACCTAGAACTTCATGTCTGGTTCTACCATGTTGTAAATTTGGAAGTCATTATATCTATCCTTACCCAAAAAAGCTGGACATAAGGACAAACTGCAAATCAATGACTTTTCTTGGACTCTTTAGAGAACTGAGTTTGCAGAGTGAACTGCCATCCCAAAATCTGAAGAGAAACACTCATCCAAAGAGACAAAGCCAGGACCTGTTTATCTAGATAGAATATGCTGAAGCCATAAATTTAAACTGTATTATTTTCCAGAGTCCCTGTAACAAATTACCACAAACTCGGAGGCTTAAAGCCATAGGAATTTATTCTCCCACCCAAAGTATAAAATAAACACTCATAAATCCATACTGATATTAACAAATGAGTAAATAAATGGGAGAGAATAGACAAATCTGTTCAGAATTCTGAAGAGTGAATATAGGTAATGACCCCTCAAGGAGATGGAGCATAATTCCTCAGTCCTTAAGTGTGGGCTGCTCAGAGTGGTTCTTTCCAAAACAGTAGAGTATGAAAAAGAGAGAGAGAAAAAAAAAGAGTAACTCTACAGGGGAGAAACCAAACAAACACTACCTCAGCCAGGTGATAAGGTGAATATGAACAGTGATAGCTCATGCTGTTAGTATGTTCCCTACATATAGTGTGGTGAGCATCACGTTTTACCTCTGTGGTTCCTCCAGGAACACATCACTCCAGTCTAATCCTGAGAAAAATACCAACAAATTCCATCGAGGAACACTTTACAAATTACCTGATGAGTACTCCTCAAAACTGTCATGGACATTAAAAATAAAGAAGTCTGAGAATCTTTAATAGCCAAACAGACCTAAGGAGACAAGCAATGTGGTATCTGGGAAAAGGAAAAAAAAAAGACAGGTACAAACAAAACCTGAATAAACTATGCACTTCAGTTAACAATTTATTGATATTGATTCACAAATAGTGACAAATATATGATATTTCTTTAAGATATTAATAACAATGTAACTCAAGTATCTGTATTGCATATGGGAGTCTCTATACTATTAACATCTTCACAATTTTGCTATAAATCTAAAATAAATTTAAAGTTAAAAGTTTATTTAAAAATAAATATTTTCAGTGGCTACATTATGAAAAAAAAAATCCCATCTACATTATAGAAAACCCTACATCTATAAAACTTTCAAATACGCGTGGAAGAAAAAGGCTAGTAAAACTTATACAGACAGTTACTAAAGCAATGACTCCTCAAGGACACATTCTTATCTTCATTCTTTTTTTCTTTTTTTAATTAACTTACTTTAAGTTCTGGGATACATGTGCAGCTCATGCAGGATTATTACATAGGTATACACATGCCATGGTGGTTTGCTGCATCCATCCCCCCTTCAACTACATTAGGTATTTCTCCTAATGTTATCCCTCCCCAACCTCCCCACCCAGTGTTATTGCTCCCCTAGCCCCCTACCCCTCAACAGATCCCAGTGTGTGATGTTCCCCTCCCTGTGTCCATGCATTCTCATTGCTCAACACCCACTTATGAGTGAGAACATGTGGTGCTTGGTTTTCCGTTCTTGTGTCAGTTTGCTGAGAATGATGGTTTCCAGATTCATCCATGTCCCTGC
>CAUYLG010073647.1:0-20739 GCA_963573385.1 Cacajao melanocephalus | reverse complement strand
CAGGGAAAATGTGGCACATATACACCATGGAATACTATGCAGCCATAAAAAACGATGAGTTTGTGTCCTTTGTAGGGACATGGATGAACCTGGAAACCATCATTCTCAGCAAACTGATGCAAGAACAGAAAATCAAACACTGCATGTTCTCACTCCTAGGTGGGTATTGAACAATGAGAACACATGGACACAGGGAGGGGAGCATCACACACTGGGGTGTGTCAGGGGGGAAATAGGGGAGGGACAGCGGAGGGTGGGGAGTTGGGGAGAGATAGCATGGGGAGAAATGCCAGATATAGGTGATGCGGAGGAAGGCAGCAAATCACACTGCCATGTGTGTACCTATGCAACAATCTTGTATGTTCTTCACATGTATCCCAAAACCTAAAATGCAATTTAAAAGAAAAAAGGGGGATGTCTTGCTGGGCACAGTGTCTTATCCATGTAATCTCAGCACTTTGGGAGGCCAAGGCTGGCAGATAACATGAGGTTAGGAGTTCAAGACCATCCTGGCCAACATGGTGAAACCCCATCTCTACTAAAAATATAAAAATTTGCCAGGCATGGTGGTGGGCACCTGCAATCCCAGCTGCTATGGAGCCTGAACGAGGAGAATCACTTGAACACAGGAGGCGGAGGCTAGAGTGAGCCGAGATCATCCCACTGCACTCCAGACTGGGCAGCAGAGCGAGACTTTATCTCAATCAATCAATCAATCAATCAATAGTGGACTCTTGAAGATACAGTGTAGATCAGTGGGCACTGGAGGCCAGGAGGGGTAAAAGGGAGGAGGGATGAAGGGAAAAAGTAGAATATAAATGTACATATTATCACTTAACTGTACACTTAAAAATAGTAAAAATGCCAAATTTTATATGTATGTTTTACCTCAATAAAAAACTAAGTTAAAAAAATAGGTGTCAACATGTCACCCCCAGAGTAATAATAATGAGCCTGAGATGGTATCCCTAGTGTCTTCTAAAAGCTGCCAAGTTCACTTCTTTCCAGCTCTTCTTCTTTCCATCCAGCCTGTCTCTCTTTTTTTCACCAAGTCCCTCCCATGCAATGCATTTTCTACTCTCAGTGGGCCATGGTGCCGCATCAGCTATTCAGTTAACAACCGTATTTTGCACGTAGGTCTAGGTATATGGTGATCCCTGCCTTCAAGAGTTAACATCACAAGCAACATTATCACTAACTGAGCTTCTATTACGTGCCAGTCACTGTCCTGGGTGCTCTCGTCTACTGTACTATTCCAGATTCAGAGGTTTGCTACAAAGATCTCTTGCATTCTATATCTCTGCCATCATTTTTGCCAAAATGAATTAGGACAGTCCAGGGTCTGAGTTGAGACTTAGACCCTGATGTCTCCTATCCTTGATAGGTTAGAAACCTGATGCTCCGCCCTCTGATTTCTTCCCAGATTCTTTTCTGTTGTTATTTTGTCCCAAGGGTAGGGTATCACTTGGCATCAGCACAAGTAAGTACATATTGTGATTTTTTTTTAATTAAATTTAAAATTTTAGAGTTTTTAAAAATGTAGAGCAGAGACATTTGGGTCCAAGCACTAGAAAAACAAACTCCAAAGATATTCAAGTCTTATCAGGAAAACAAAATGCCTGATATTTTTGGGTGCCTTCACCCATTCTGGGCATTCTGATCTCCTCTTAGTGGTAGTGATAACATTACAGTAAAATGATAGAGAGATCCAAACATTTTGGGGCCCCCTGTCCACAGCTGATTCAATCAGTGATGGTCACCTGGCCCAGTGTGATGGCCTTTGATGTGCCTCTCCCAGGAATTTGAAATGGAAAGTTTGAGATTCAGCCGCAGATGGAAGCAGAGCAGATAAAACACTGACATGTAGAGTTTAGCTGTGGAGTTAATGGCAAAACTCCAATGCTGAGCTCAGGAACTCTGCTGCTACTGCCGTCCTGGGAGTAGCCTGATCCCCACCATTCTGTGGCTAAAATGGCCAGATTTTACTTAGATTCCAGCACGTCCATAGCTTTAGAATAGTCTTCCTTACCTAAGCTAACTCTGGGCAACTTCTGTTCCCAGCAAATACATGATTTCTAAGATAAATTGATTTTGCTATAAAAACAAAATTGTACCTCCTTTGCAAAAATATGACAGACATTCCTGAGCTGCAGATCATACACAGAGGGTTGCAGCTGAGGCTGAGGAGGGGACAGAGCAGGCCTATCCCATTTTGTCAGTGAGGAAAGGGATAGGAATAAGGGCAGAAGGCCTGGCCTAGGCCCAAAGGAAACGGCAGAAAGGAAAAGAGATGACTTATCAGGGTGCAATGGCTCATGCCTGTAGTCCCAGCATTTTGGAAGGCTGAAACGGGAGAACTGCTTGAGCCCATCAGTTCAACACCATCCTGGGCAACATAATGAGACCCCTATCTCTATCAAAAAATAAACAAACAAAAACTAGCTGGGTATGATGGTACAACCTGTGGTCTTAGCTACATGGAAGGCTGAGGTGTGAGGATTGCTTGAGCCCAGAGGTTGAGGCTGCAGTGATCTGAGATGGTGTCAGTGCACTCCAGCCTGGGTGACAGAGCAAGACCGTGTCAAAAAAAAGGAAAGGAAAGGAAAGGAAAGGAAAGGAAGAAGGAAGGAAGGGAGGGAAGGAGGGAGGGGAGAGGAGAAAGAAAGAAAGAGAGAAAGAAAAAGAAAGAAAGAAAGAAAGAAAAAGAAAGAGAGAGAGAAAGAGAAAGAAAGAAAGAGAAAGAAAGAAAGAAAGAAAGAAAGAAAGAAAGAAAGAAAGAAAGAAAGAAAGAAAGGAAGAAACTTTTGTACTTTTGTTCCCTGTTCACTTGTCACTTGCTGCCAGCTTTCTGGCTGCCACAAAGACGGGCTGGGTTGTTTCCCAGTCTGAGCACTTCTTCTCTTGGAGCTGGGACAGAGAATAAAGCCACAACCAAACTGGCTGATACCTTTGCCAAGCCAGTAAACTGCAGTTCATGGGAAAGGTGAGCTCATCCAAGACGGTAATCACTAATGAAAAACTGTGCAAGACATGAAAATAGCTTTTTTATAGGAGGCCTGGAAACCAAAATAGAACAGCTTTTGAAAGTTTTATGTGTCCGTATGCAGAGTGTGTGTGGTTTGTGTGTGCCTGTACATCTGCCACTTACTGTGAGTTCTTGAACAAGTTATTTAACTTCTTTGAGCCTTAATATCTCAGGATAATAAAATATATGCCAGGCTGACCACCATGGCTCATACCTATAATCCCAGCACCTTGGGAGGCCTAGGCAAGCGGATTGCTTGAGCTCAGAAGATCGAGACCAGCCTGGGCAACCTGGTGAAACCCTGTCTTTAATAAAAAAAAAAAAAATACATGTGGCATGCACCTGTAGTCCTAACTACTTGGGAGGCTGAGACAAGAGGATCACTTGAGCCTGGGAAGGAGGCTGCAGTGAGCTGTGATCAAGCCACTGCACTCCAGCCTGAGTGACAGAGTGAGACCCTGTATTAGTTTATTTTCATACTGCTCTAAAGAACTGCCTGAGACTGGGTAATTTACAAAGGAAAGAGGTTTAATTGACTCACAGTTCAGCATGGCTGGGGAGGCCTCAGGAAACTTACAATCATGGTGAAAGGTGAAGAGGAAGCAAAGCACCTTCTTCACAAGGTAGCAGGAAGGAGAAGTGTCAAGCAAAGGGAAAGGAGCCCCTTATAAAACCATCACATCTCATGAGAAGCCACTATCATGAGAACAGCATGAGAGAAACTGCCCCCATGATTCAACTGCCTTCACCTGGTCTCTCCCAAAACACATGGGGATTATAATTCAAGATGAGATTTGGGTGGGGAAACAAAGCCTAACCATATCAGACCCCGTCTCAAAAAAGAAAAAGGAAATCTATACCATACGGTCTTTGTGAGGCTTAAATGACCTAATATTATGCCTAGCATACAGTAAGCACTCAATAAGCAGTAACTACTTTTCTCATATTGTTTTTGTCTTTTTTTCCCTATGTTTTAAATTTTTTAAAAATAGATTTAGGCGATACATGTGCACTTGTGTTAGGTGGATATATTGCATACCAGTGAAGTCTGGACTTTTAGGGTACCTGTCATCCGAATAGTGCACATTGTACCCAATAGGTACCATTTCATCCCTCACTGCCCCCACTACCTTCCCACCTTTTGGAGTCTCCAATGTCTACTATTCTACTCTACATGTCCATGTGTACCTATTATTTAGGTCCCACTTACAAATGAGAACATGGGATAATGGCCTCTAGTTCCACTCATGTTGCTGCAAAATACATGATTTCATTCTTTTTTTTTTGAGACAGAGGAGTGCAGTGGTGTAATCATGGCTCACTGCAACCTCTGCCTCCAGGGTTCAAGTGATTCTCCTGCCTCAGCCTCCTAAGTAGCTGGGACTACAGTCGCCCGCCACCATGCCCAGCTAATGTTTGTATTTTTACTGGAGATGGGGTTTCGCCATATTGGCCAGGCTGGTCTCCAGCTCCTGACCTCATGATCCACCCGCCTCAGCCTCCCAAAGTGCTTGGATTACAGGTGTGAGCCACGGTGCCCAGCTGATTTCATTTCTTTTTATGGCTGTATAGCATTCTATGGTGTACATAGACCACATTTTAAATTCAATCATCCATTATGAACACAAGTTGATTCCACGACTTTGCTATTGTGAGTTGTGCTGTGTTAAACATATGAGTGCAGGTATGTTTTTAATAAAATGATTTCTTTTCCCTTAGGTAGATACCCAATAGTGGGACTGCTGGATCTCAGGGTAGTTCTGTTGTTAGTTCTTTGAGAAGTCTTCATACTATTTTCCTTAAGAGCTGAACTAATTTACCTTCCCACCAACAGTGTATAAGCGTTCCCTTTTCTCCATATCCTTACCGACACCTGGTTTGGTGTTTTGTTTTGTTTTGTTTTTTGTTTTGTTTTGTTGACTTTTTAATAGACATTCTGACTGATGTGAGACAATATCTCACTGTGGTTTTGATTTGCATTTCTCTGATGATTAGTGATGTTGAGCATTTTTTTCACACCTTTGTTGGCCATTTTTAGGTCTTCTTTTGAAAAATGTCTTTTCAAGTCCTTTGCTCACTTTTTAGTGGGGTTGCTTGTTTGTTTTTTCTGGTTGAGTGGCTTTTTAAAAATTAAGCTGGATATAGAGGGTTGTGTCTGGTCCTACATCATGATGCCTCCTAGCCCCTTGCTAGCTGAGTGGGATGGATTTAATTCCAGCAGCATTAAGTGTAGCCTTCTACTCTAAAAACAGAAACTCCACAGCATTCTTCTGGTATAACTTTTTTCCTTCATGGGAAAGTTGTTGAAGGGGTGAGGCAGAAGAGGAAGCACCGGGGAAAGGGCTGAGTACATGTCAGCACTTGGCACCCTTCGCCTCTGCTCCCTGTCCCTATCACCTCGCCCAGATTCGTCCACGTGTCCAGAGCAGAACTGCCCGCAATTCACGTAAGAAGGGCCTGAGTGCAAGTCACACAAGAAATTGGGTCTGATCAACCCAGGGTTTCATATTTTAATAGGGACAATATTTTTTAAATCAGATTTTATATTTTAAGAAGCCCAGACTTCTGGTCCCTCCTGAAAAGTCAGCAATCAGGCTACCCTGGGCCCTCCTTCCTCTGTGTCAACAATAAAAAGACAGGTGCTCAGCAATGCATGCCTCTTTTAGTTAAGACAAGCAGCATTCAGTTTGCCACAGTCCTCATCATGCCCCATGTACATGGCTTGCCTGGCCCCATGGGCATCTGCAGCATTTTATCTAGAGCCACATACTTAGCTACTCTTCCAGCTAAGTATGTGGCTCTAACTCTCTCCATGGGTCCTTTATTTTGTAAGAAGACAATCAGAACGAATCCTGTAGGGTCCCATAGGGTCTCCTGAAGTCCTTGGAATGATGCCACAAGAAGAGGTCAAGGAGATTATGCCCTCTGGGCTCCTTTCTTCATCAATAGAGATGACAACATATCCCCACAGCTGGCGCCTTAGATGAATGGCCCTGATGAGACGTTCTCAGCCGTGTTCTCGTGGCCTATGAGTGACATCTGGGGAGACTTATGTGTGTTTGTTCCAGATATGAAGGCCTTGGTCTTTTTGGAAACCATGTTAGGGCTCCATTCACCCTGAGACTGGGCATTGTATAATTCTCTGGCAATCAGACACCAGGGAGATTTTTTAAAAAGGAGCACTGGACTAGGAATCTGGCAGGCACCCGGAGTGTGTGAATTCATCTCCCCCATGTCATGTCTCTGGACTTTGGTCTCTCCTGTGAATTGGGAATATTGAAGGAGACGGACTCAGAGGCTCGGTTTGGCGCTAACTTATATAAGGCAGAGTCAGTAACTCTGGTTCTATTGGGAATAGAACTGCACGATGACTCCAGGGGCCTCAGTCATTGTTCAGAGCTGGTCATGCCCTTGATTTCCTATTAGACAGGCTGAGCTGAAAACTCCCAGGCCTCTGAGCCCCAGCATTAAGAGGGAGATTAGCTAGAAACCTTTGTTTCTTGCCTCTAGATGCTTCATTTACAACCCAAAGACGCATGGTAGGTGGGTGTCAGAGAAAATGAAATCTTCTGCTGGGGTTAGGAAAGTAGTCAAAACATGAAGAAAAGAAAAAAAAAAACATTAACAGCAGGAAGGATGGGGGCAGAAAAAGGAGGTGAAAAGGGACAGGCACCTTGTTAAAGAGCTACAAAATTTTGGACCCCCAAAAAAATTAAATCCTAGTAAATAAAAGCACTAAAAAGCAGGATCAATTTGTGTGACTTATCCTGGTGCCACCCAAGCTCCTGGAGACCTTCGCAGGCTCGGCCCCACCCTCCCTGTCCTGCTCTCTGTCGGAGTGTGCTCTGCTCAACCTGCTCCCACGTTCCCGCTTGTCTCTCCCCACTCCAAGCCCTGGCTGCTTCCAAAGGAGCCCTCGGTTCTGTAAGCCGTTTTCTTAGATTGCATCTAATGTAAAATGTTCCGCTAGAATAACTCTGTTTTCATTTCACCAAGCAAGAGAAAAGAACTGAGATGCTTTGAAAAAGCAGCCAAGCCCAGGCACTTTTAACAGGCTGGCGGGTGGGGTAATGAGAGTGCTTTAACATAGTCTCAAAGTAAAAGCTCCAGAAAGAGAGACAGAGAGGCAGGGGATTATACGGGAGAGACAGGGAGGGCGGGGGCAGGGTGGGGGGAGCGAGAGAGAGAAAGCTCTAGGAAATGAGTGCCCACTGCCATATCCTTGCCCATCAACAATATCAATAAGGCAGCCCTGGGATGGCATCAGATCCCTGCAGCTGATGCCTTTGAGGGACAGTCATATGCTAGCTGGCCTGTGGGTGACATTTTGGTGAGATCAATGTGTGTTTTTTCCAGAACATGTATGAAGGCCCTTGTCTCTCAGGAAATCATGCTAGGGCTCCACTCACCCTGAGACTGTGTGTCACATAGTCCCCTGGTAATGAGACACCAGGGAGATCTAAACCCACCCAACTCATGGCCAGAGAGTGGTCTTCTTCTAACCCTGAGTTCCGGAACGTTCTTTGGGAGGGTGGAATGGAAGGGAGTAGTTCTCTCTACTGCTAATGAAAGACATTTTTTGATCATTAGCAATCACCTGCAAGCTTGACCCCTCCAATCCACCCTCTTCACTGCAGTCAGAGTTGCCAGGGAAACTTGAATCTGATTCGGTCATGGGAGAATCTCATCTGCTAAAAAACCCTTTAGCCACTTTCCAATTTCCAGAAGAACTAAATCCTTCATGTGAAGATGAAGGTGGCCATATATTCTGTCATCCAAACCAAGACACTATTCCTAGTTTGCTAGGGAAACAAGAATAAACCAGTACTGTCCTTGGCAAAACTGAGAAGTATGGTCCCCCACAATTCAGGCTCTGCATGGTCTGGCCCCAGGCTTTCTCTCCAGCTCTGCCTGAGCTGCTTTCCTGCTTTGCTCCCCATGCCAGCCATCCTGTCCTTCTTTTACTCCGCAGAATTCCTTGTGCTCTTTCCTTCCACAGGACCTTTGCACATGCTCGTCCCTCTACCTGGAAACTCTTTGGCCATCTTTAACCAGGTAACACCAACCCATCGCTCATCTCTCAGCTTAAACAACTTTGAAGAGAGGCTTTCCCTGACCTCCTCTCCCCAACCCACAGCAAGCCCAGGTAAGATTCCTTTGTTATATGCTCCCAAAGAACCATGTTTATTTCCATTCCATCCTTTATTGCCCTTTGTGGTTCCTTACTTATTTGTGTAATGATCTGACTGCTGTCTGTTTCCTTCAGAAGACTGTGAACTCCATGAGGACAGGGATTGGGCACGTTCTGCTCACATAACACACTTAGCACCCAGCTCAGTGCCTGGAATACACTGGGTGATCGATCGCTCCATGACAAATTAACAATAGTAGGTTCAAGCCTCTTCTAGAACTCGAAGAGAAACTTTATCTCTGCCCAATCCCTGAGCTGTGGACCCTTCCTATATCCAGTCCTCACGCTGCCCCTGCCTGCCCCAGAGCATTCACCCTTCCCCCTGTCCTTCCATCTACCCTAGTCTTTCCCTTACCCAGAGTCACATGTAGTCTAGGCCAGCAATGTAGCACTGGATTGTATCCTACTTTGGAACATTCTTGAATAATTTCATGAGTAACAGTCATATCTCCCCAGCTAATTAAACTCAAGAACATGAGCCTCAGAGGTGGAGGGAATCTCCAAGTTCATCCAAGTCTCCACTCAAGTGGCAGGCAGATCACCTGAGGTCATGAGTTCGAGAACAGCCTGACCAATATAGAGAAATCCCATCTGAACTAAAAATACAAAATTAGCTGGGCATGGTGGTGCATGCCTGTAATCCCAACTACTCAGGAGGCTGAGGCAGGAGAGTAGCTTGAACCCAGGAGGCTGAGGTTGCAGTGAGCCAAGATCGTGCCATTACACTCCAGCTTGGGTGACAAGAGCAAAACTCCATCTCAAAAAAAAAAAAAAAAAACCTCAAAGTGATTCCCAAGTCATTTAAATACACATTCCCTAGAAGATGTCTCTCCCCAGTGTCCCTCACACACTGTCATGGAAACCACCACCCTAGTGGCTAGAGCCTAGTCAATGCAAGAGACACCTCTGATATCTTCCCTGACTTCATTTCAGGGTCAGAAAATTTAAATAGGAATAACTTCCCTTATTGCACAACACAGAAATGAACAAACTCAGTCCTCAAAACCAGTTATTTTGAGTTTTAAATCTACTCCCCCTCAACCCTGAGATTTAGGCTTGGGTTTTCCTGACAATAATTGACATTGCCTATTGCACAACTATGTGTCAGAGAGCATGTAACAAGGAAGCTGGTCTCAAGAAGGAGATCAGGGCAAGTGTTCCTGGGGGAAGTGACACAGTTAGGACCTCAATTATGAGATAGTAGATTTTGTTGATTGGTTTATCTCAATACCCCTAATATGCAATGGAAAGAACACTAACCTAGATTATACAAGATTTGGGTTCTGGCCCCAGCTCAGTAGCTTACAAGCCAGGCAACACATTATTCAAATCCCTAATTTGCTCTGAACCTCAATTTCCTCATCTGTAAAATGGGAATAACTGCCCTACCCAATTCACAGAACTGTTATGAGGATCAAATGAAAGTCTATAGATTGCTAGGTGCGGTGGCTCACGCCTGTAATCCCAGCACTTTGGGAGGCCGAGGTGGGTGGATCACAAGGTCAGGAGATCAAGACCATCCTGGCTAACACAGTGAAACCCCATCTCTACTAAAAAAAAAAAAAAAATTAGCCAGACATGATGGCATGCGCCTGTAGTCCCAGCTACTCGGGAGGCTGAGGCAGGAGAATCGCTTGAATTCAGGAGGCAGAGGTTGCAGTGAGCCGAGATCAAGCCATTGCACTCTAGCCTGGGTGACAAAGTGAGACTCTGTCTCAAAAAACAAAGTCTATATATTAAAAATCTTGAAAATTATGAATACCATATGAATGTAAGATATGATTTTAATATCCTTTTTTCTCATTACAAAAGAAATACATGCCCATTGTAGAAAATTTGGAAAATGTAGAAAGTGTCAAAGATGAAAATCTAAAAACATATATTTGTCTTTTCAGTTATTTTTTTCTTTGCATATGTGAGTGTGTAAGTAATTTTTTAAACAAAAACTGGGAGCATCCTTGCATGCTGTTTTGTAGCCTGCTTTTTTCCCTCACGATATATCATTAACCTTCTCCCAAGTCATTAGATTGTTTTTCTACAACATGGTTTTCAATAGCTACAGAGTGTTCTGTAAAACGTTGTCATTTTACCTTCAGAGCCCATTACTTCCTTCATTATCAGGTTGAGAGTGACTTAAGAGAAGTCCCCAACCACTTTTTCTACTGCCACAAAGCTGGCACTGGGCCCAAGGACACTGCCAGCATATTCAAACTCCAAAGTGCCAGGTTCCTAGAATCCATTGTCTTGAAGCTCCCTAGCAAACCAAAGAGGTCTCCTGGGGAACTCTCCTGATCCCGCCCATATCTGTGCAATGCCATCCCCAGGCCCTGGAATCAAGTCAGGCCACAATGGCAGTTTTGCCTGATTTGGGGACCCAGTGCTGTGTGGGTGGAATTCCTCAGGAGACGACTCCGAAGCTCCCCTCACCAAACAGCTGCTATGCCAATCATTTGGGGAATAGCTTCCTTTCTTTGTCACCTGTAAGCTTCACTAGGCTTTAATATTTTCAAAATTCAGGTGAACCTGGACTCTCCAAACAGCACTCCTGCTGAATTGGTTTTCAGACTGTGCCACTTTAAACATGATTCAAGAAAAATTACCGGAGCCTCCACTCCATCTGTCTCTGGAAATGGTCTTTGTGCTCAGATCATTTGCCAGCGACACTCCATCTCCACAATTACCTTGGCTATTTTATCTTTATCTGTCTGGAACACTGAAGGGGAAGCAGCAGATAATGCTGTCATTTAAGTGACTTGTTCAGCTTAAACACTTTTGCACCTCTAGAGCATATAATACCCCCACAGCAGCCCCGGTCTTCGCTGGAGGACCAACCCCTGTGCTGTCTTAGGGTTTAAGTATGATCAAGTGGCAGGGGTGGTGGGGAGAGCTGCCAGCAAAATGACTGGAGTGTAACAGGGCTGCGTCCCTTAGGAAAGCAGGGATGGGACTGACTCCCTGGCCATAATTGGAACCTCATTTGCCTCCCGACCCCCAGGTGGCCTCACACTATAGGTGGGTGTTTTAACAACTCTCTAGTATTAGCATGTCTTCTCTGCAACTGGAATTATTCTGCAATAGACCAAGCTTTGGCATGCCTGAAAGGTCAAGGGGGAAGAGCAGGGACCAGACAGCTGGGATGTTAGCCTGCCTGATATTTCTCTACTGATGTATCTTTTTACACATCTGCTATATGAACATACTATAGACACCAAGAGGAAGAAAGATGCTGCCTTGTGCCTCCTGCCTGCAAGGAGATAAACTATTGCAAGATAATGAACAAAACAAGGTAGTGCACGCCAGGTTAATAACAACAGCTAGCACTTATGGAGCTCTTACCACGTGCCAGGCATTCTGTTAAGCACTTCATCATGTTTTCTTATTTATTTCTCATAACTACGCTACATGATGAGCCTCGTTTTTCAGACACGGACGCTGAGGTATAGTGAGATTAAACAACCTGCCCAACATCACAGAAGCTGTCATTGCAGCCTGAGATTTCCTCTTCGCAAGCAAGACACTGCTGCCTCCAAAGGGAACAGTGATGAGATGAAAGAGAGGGAGACCCGCCCCACTTCCCAGTAAATTTAGTCCCTTGGCCATTTTCAGTACCAGGACCAGAGACCCAGAAAAAGCGTGCACAGCAGCCCCACCAGGCAGAGAACCTAGCCCACCAGTCCTGGTATCCTCCAGAGACACAGCCCTACACATTTTGCCTGAGGTGTGGCCCTTTCCATACTCTCTTCACCCCTCCCTCAAGAGGAAAACTTTTTCTTTCTATTCATGTTTCCCTTAAAAATAAAATTTCAATCCTTCCACACAATGGTTGGGCCAAAATCAGCAGGAATTCCAGCTACATGGGCCAGGGGAGGGTCTTGGGAGTCCAGCCAGGTCATTGCCTGGAGGAGCCTGAATCAGACGTGACCCAAGAAGTCAAACAAATCCAAGGTAAGGAAGGGAGCAAAAAGGAGCCCATGACAGTGCAAGACAAGCCACATCGGGCCTAGACCCCAGGTGGGACAATCAGGGCAGAACCAGGAAACAAGGCGTGAGGTCTGGCTCAGCTTAGTGGCCCCAGACGCAGGCTCTGAGATAAGGCTTGGGTGTGGGAGGCAATTCTGCGAAGCAGCAGTAGGGGATGGGGAACTCAGACAAGGAAAGGAAGAAGGTGAACACAGGGTGTGTGATAGGAAGTTCACTATTTGGTACAACTGAGACTCCATCACACTGGGGAACTCTGGGAGACCACGTAGAACATACCTCAGGGTTGTCCCACCAGAGGGGTCAGGGAGCCAGGGCAGTTTCTTCTACCTCCTTCCCATTAATAGCTGACAGCTGCTGCACATGTGATAACTCCAGGCATTTCAGCCTGCCCCACCTTCTCAGGCAAAGCTGGGTCCACCTGCAGCCAGAGGAAGCCCACGGGCAGGCAGTCTTGTGGACTTGCAGAAAAAGCCCAGGTTGGCTGAGCCTAAGAACTGATGAGGTCAGAACAGAGCAAACAGAAACTGGGAGGGAAAGAGTGTAAGAAAACGGTTAAAGCCCTCAACGTTACAAAAGGGACAGAAGGAATGTGAGCTCACCAGTGTACCGGTGGATGACCACATGACACAGGTGAGATGGGGCTGGGCGTTTCCAGGGTTGGGGCTGGGCTAAGGAGGAAGCACCTCCCATGGGCACATTGCCTGGGCTCAGTGCCCCTCACGGACCTCTGCTCTGTGTTCCCTTCCCTGTCCTAGCGATGAGCTGGACAACCAACCTGGGTATCAGACTACAGGAAATAGCAGGGTCCTTAGGCCTCTTGTCACCTTCTAGCTTCTCTCTCTTCCCCCATTCTGCCCTGCCTCAAACCCCATGTACTTGCTCCCTGGGTGAGGCAGCATGATGTTGCTAAGATGATATCTCCTCTCTCTCCAGCCCAGACCCACAGCCTGACCCTGTGGCAATGGCCTGGAGCCATCACTCTGCAAATAACTGTGGCTGGGTGAGAGGTGCCGAAGCCAACAGGAGGACCTGAGACGGACACCTGTAATTTCACATTCGGAAAAGCCCAGCCCTTCAAACAGAAGTGCTATTTCAATTTTCTCACTCCCATTCTTTTTTAATCTCAGACTAAGAGGGGAATAAACCCTCTTTGATTTGTAGACTGAATTCTTTAAAGAGACAGCTTGTTCTTTTTCAAATTTATTTTTTTCCTTTTGCTTGGGGCAGACACCAGGGGCCCCAAATACGAATTTGGTACCTTGGTTAGATGGCTCAAAATGCCAAAAGTTACTACTGGGAATATTGTGCTACCAATCCATCTTTCCTGCTAATCCAAAAGTCAAATAAGTCCATGGAGGGCTTTTTTTCCTCTAGAATTTCAGGCTCCCTGAGGGCTAATTTCTCGGAAAGCTGCATTAAACTAATAGCACCATAAAAGGCCCATTGTGAGATGTAATTGGTTTGCAGGACTTTCCTATAAAAATAATAAAAAGACTGCCAGAGGCAGTTTCCAAAGGTCAATTATCTTTGTGTTGCTTGAGTTGAATGGAGGTCAGTCCCAGAATTCCACTTTATAGGCATATTAATCAAAACTGGGACTGCCCACCCATCTGACCCCATCAGCTGTGAGGGAAGTCACAGGTCCCACCCTTAAGCTGGTTGCCAAGGGGTGCTTTGGGCTCTTCTTTTCCCAGGAAGAGACTGACCCCCATTGTCACCAATGCAGAGCTGGAAGCTGACATTTTTAAGGCAGAATGAAAGAGAGGAAAGCACTTCCTGAGCACCCAGAAGAAGAGTTGATAACTTGGTGAGTCATGCAGGCCCTGGGGCAGGCAGTGTTCTCAGAGACCAGGCCAAACAGGGCCCTGTCCCCAAGGAGCTAGAGAAGTGGTTGAGCCAGGACTCTTGGTTATTTGACACAAACCAATTTAAATTAGATTAAGCAAAAGTGAAGTTAATTGGCTAACATGACTGGGAATCTTAAGGATGGCTCGATCCAATGGCTCAAACAATGTCAGCTGTTCTCTCTCCCCCTGTCTATCTCTGCCCTGCTAGTCCTTTCTCTCAGAGAAGCTGTCACGTGGCAGCCAAGCAGACATCAGGCTTCTTGCCTGTCTTTGGCATTGAGCTCTCTCAATATAAAGAGGGACTTTTTCTCCTACTCTTCATCAATTCCAGGAAAAAACTGGTTCACCCTGCGTGGTTCACGTGCCTATCCCAGACCAATCATTGTATCCAAGGGGTTGTAAGAATCTGACTTGCCGAGACTGGGTCACATGCCCATCCCTGCCCACCCACTCCTGGTTTTAAAGGAACAGAGTTTTCTGCTTTCTCCTGCTCAAAATAAAATCTGAAAAACAATTGCTCTTGCAAGGCCCTAAGTTCCAAAAAGAATGAGTTATTCTCAAGCCCTAGAGTATGCGAGTCTCAATAAGGATGCATGGAAAAGTATGGGAAGATGTGCCAAAATATTAACAACACTTATGCCGAAATGCTAGGTGTGACTTCTTTTTACTCTCCCTGTATATCATGTTTTTTTCTAATCTTTCTGCAATGAAAATGTATTGCTGGTATAATTTTTAAAAGGAAAAAAATAATGCTCAAAACCTGTTGATCTCATTACTCTGATTCTATATGGACCAAGCAGCCCTTTGAGGACCTAAATTGATTTCCAAAGTCAACTTTGCTACTACAGAGAGATGGGCTGACCATCCAGAACACCCAACGGCCATGACTTTTAATGATGATACTCAACCATCCTAGAGTATCAAGTCTTGGATCTATGTATCTCCTGCTTGCAAAGCGCCAGCCCCACAGCCAGCCTCTTCTTGGCCCAATCTGATGGCAGCATCATGAGGCCCTGAAGCATAAAAGTGTGTGCCTTCTCACAATAGCCCTGCTGTGGCTGGCCACTTTTGTGGCTGACCACAGAGCAGTTACTCATTAGCAGCTGAGTAAAAGTCAGTGCATTTTCTATTATCTACATGAAGGGGTGGTCTCTTGATGCAATCACTGACAGCTCACACTGAGTATGAAAGGGATGTGTGGTTCCTGGGAGCAGCAGCAGAAATGTTCCACCTAGGGCCAGGAGTTCCATAAAGAGTCATTTCTGCGTTGGGAATAAAGGTGGAAATTATCAGACCTTCGAAATAGCTGAACTTAGATCTTAGTATTTGAATAGAATCAAAGCACCTTGGCATAATACAGTACTTTTTATGGAGTCCTTTGTCACACAGGTATGGAGATACACATGTATTCAGTCAAAAGTATTTTTAAATTTTTATTTCTAGGCTCTTTTTGGAAGAGGTAGGATTACTGGCCAAATAAGTAATAAATTTATTAAAGGCTGTTGATGCTTCTTAGATGTGAAACTAAGTGAATAAACGCCAAGCTACATTTATAATATTCACATGGATCCTAAATTTGGTATTTTTCCCAAGAAAAATAGCTATTAATCAAAACTAAACTAACGTTTACCATTCATCTCCTATGATTTATCCATATTAAGTAGTGTCTTAAAAAAAACCCTAAGACTTTCTCAAGATGGGAAGTTAATGAATAATACTAGTGAGTGGAAGAAACAGAGTTTAACCCAAATCTAACTCTGTCCCATCTTTCCTTCTAGGATGCCTACATGCCCTTCTTAGCAACACCCCGACTATACCTGAACATAGTATGCCCATCTGTAGACATACCAGGTATGATTAACTCATGCAATGTTTGCAGGCCACATTTTCTGCATCTTCCACATATTCATACAGGGCCAGTGGAAAGGGACGCCAAGCGCGAAAAGAAAAAAAAAAAACCCAGATGAAAAAGAAAACAGAAGGTAGAGTTAACTCTGCAAGAGCTAAATCAATTTAACTCAAAGGGTCTGTCTTCCGCTACATAGAAAGTAGCAGCTGAACAGTGGGCTCTGAATCAGCTTGGCCTTTTCTGGCTTAAATACAGCCTCTCCAGAGGAAATTTCCTTAAGTGTCAGATGGGCATAATTCTAAGCATAATACTAAACATCAACAGGAAAATAAGCCCTGTGGTTATAAATCCCTCATGGAAATAGTAAAAATGCCTCTGACTAGATAACAGCGTGATGCAACAATGTTCCAGAAAGACAAACATAAATGTAAGTTGCTGCCTACTTTAAAGAAAAAGAAGTAGTGACAAATTCCCTGTAGCTACTTTGCCAAGTCCTTTATATTAGTGCTTGGAAAGTTACAGGGCCCCAGGGTCTGTTCTCAGACACCGCTTTCTAGGAGGGGTGCCGGCCAAACTGGGTTTATTTCTTCTAATGCTCCGGCTGGGGAATGTACGAATCTTTCTTCAGAGGTTTACAGAAAACAAGACTGGCTTATTGAGAGTATGGCTTTTTTTTTGTTGTTCTCTACAATAACAAGAGGATTTGGATACACACTTGGGTTTATAAAGTATAAATCCTGCTTAAATCTATAGAAGTTAAGATGTGATGGTTCTTTGGAGAAGAAAGCAGCACCTGAGTCAAATCGCACTGAGCAATGTTCTTTGTTGTTGTGAGATACTGATAAATCTCCAGGTCTTCAACAAGGCGAGTCGAGAATAGGAAACTCATTTCAAATCATATCTCAGGTAGGTGTCTGAACCGAAATAAGATGGAAATCATTAATTTTTTTTCTATTAAGCCACCTAGTACAAGTGGAATCGTTCTCCCCTTTTCTTATTTTGACCTGAAATCTGTTAGGGACAAGAGCCAATATTCCTATTCCAGATCTTCAGAGAACTGCACAAAACCGTTTGTTTCTTTTTTCCTTAACGAAAACAAGATGTGAACAAAACCGTCACTTACTATGGTAATGAATACAGGGAGAAATAATTAGCTGCTACAAGCATTCCTTTCTCATCTCAACCATCACCGACACCAAGGAGGTTAACATCTCTATTGCTGTTAGGGTAATAAGCCACCTGATGGATACGTGTGTTCTATTTGTCTGGATTTGGTAACACAACATCTCAAACTAATTTCAGAATAATCTCCCAAATCTTCTTCATAGATAAAAAGAGAGTCAAAGGCAAAATGCTTCCTCAGGCAAATTTTCACATCAGTAAACATAAACAACCTCATACCAAATCACTTAACTTCCTGTAAAAACATATATATGGGTCGCAACAGTAAGACTGCCCAAATTTTGCAACTCAGGGCAAAGCTAGAACAATCTCTCCAGCAGCAAACTAAAGAGTGCTCCAAGTCTAACCACCTAAACCAAAAAGCATACTGTCACCAGTTTACTTAACACCCAGAACAAAAAGATTAAAACACCATCTTCACTAGGTTATGTTTAGATGAGGTTGTGCACTGTTTATACTATACCTGGCCTTCCTTTTATGCCAAGAAAATCAAGGCCATTTGACCACAAGACAAAATCCAGGCATGCAGTTTGCCTAATGGTGAGCATGCTGCCCCTTTAACTGCATCATTCCCTCACCCTCTCTCCACCCTCTCCTTCCAGCCAAAACAAAACACGAGCTGCTTGTCTTCCCGTTACCTTCTCCTGTGACCAATTTTCTCCCCACATCTCTGGTCATTTCTCATCATTGCCTGTAGCTTTACATCTTCAGTCAGTTCACTGTAGTCTTTGCATATTTTTTTAAATTGGGTGCTTTAATGTGGTTGTCTCAATATAATCAGTCATTAGGTACGATTACTTCTTTATAAGTAGAATTACCATTCCATTAAGTTTATTAATTCTTCAGGAAAATGGGGTTGCATAATATTTGAGTCGGAAGCACTTCCTCCAGTGTCTCTGCTCCAAGCTTCTGCAATGCATAAATCCTGTCTTTGATAGCCCCAACTCCTGATGTCTCCTCTGCTTAAACACTCCAGGTGACAAGAAGGTTACCATATTTGAGGCAGTCTGTTGGGTTGCCTGGCTGCAAACATCCGTAGAGCATTCTGCCTTACATTGCTGGAGACTGTCTCCTACAACGTGAGTCTCTGATGCTGGTTTCACTTTCAGGAGCTCTAAGAATGAGTCAACTCTCCCTTCTGAGTTGGTGACCCCTCAACCAAGACAGGACAGTGATCTCATTCCTCTCAGCAGGAGTGTTGAGCTCAGACAGCTATGAAAACCAGAAATCACCCCAGATAGGTTATGAGGGATTGAAGAGAACCAAAGAGTCCTTCATTAATAGGAAGAAGCTGTGAGTTGGCACCATGTGAGCGTTGTTATAGGTAAATGAAGACCCAACACTGCCAGAGCTTTCAACTTTCCGAGGGAAGCATTCAGTCTGAATTGGTATGTGAAATGTCTCAGTATTTAAAAGTTGGCAACCAAATCAGAAAATAATTTTAAATATCATGTAGGCCTAATGAAACACATCTCGAAGGCAGATCCAAATCACAGAATTCCAATCACAAGTTGGAATCCACTTCTCTAAAATCTTTTCTACTCTGACTGGGCATGGTAGCACATGCCTGTAGTCTCCCAGCTACTCAAAAGGCCAAAGCAGGAGAATTGCTTGAGTCCAGGAGTTCAAGGCTAGCCTGGGCAACACAGCAAGACTCTGTCTCTAAAAGTAAAATTAAAATCTTTTCTCCAAACTACAGGTGTGGTGGTTTCTACAGCAATGGCAATGTTGTTTGGGATCTCTTTATTTTTATTTTCCCGTACACTGACCTGCAGAAATGGTTAAGTGTCTTGATGAGTGCATGTATTTGCATTTACCTGGAATTTTTCTTTTTTAAAACATTTCAATCAAACATATCCCCCATGCAAGTTTGCCTGTATGAATACAAGTTAGATCATTATAAGCTATTTAGGTAATAAGCCAACATCACTATTTAACATCTCTAAACTGGGGTTCAGACAGTTTATTTAACGTCTCTGAACCCTCATTTCCTCATCTTAAAACAGGATTTGAAAAAATATTCTCCTTGGTGGAACTTAATCACTACCACTCCTTTCTGAGCTGAGGTTGCTCCAAAATTAGTGACTTGCTCCCAAAGGACAGAGTCGAGAAAGGGAGAAACAGTGATTTTACAGTGGGAAACCTGATAATACTACCTTAACCAAATGATGAAAGAGAACATCACCAGTGAAATCATGTGGCTATCATGTACCTCCTGATATGAGGGACTTTGCCTCTGTAATATACTTCCCAGAAGGGCACAACCCAATCTAATCATCTCTAAAAAATCAAATAATTTTATTTCAGGGGATAGTATACAGAACAGTGTTTCACGAAGGAGAAAGTAGTTAGTTGGAGCAAATGTAGTTGAAAGATTATATAAAATTAGGACAGGAAAGTTTCTGCTGGATTTAAATGTTTCCAGAAGTATGTTGGGCATCAAAGCTAAATTCTAGAGAATTAAAAAGTGAGGAGGATAAAAGGAGAGACAATGGGTTCAAGAAGATTTTCTGGAGGAGAAGGAATTGGGGTATGCACTGAGAGGATATGAAATCAAGAAAGACTGTTGTTTTTTTAATGGGTCATGCTAGTACAAATATCTGCAAGATAATGGTAATGAGCTTGTAGACAAAAAAAAAACTGATAATACAGGAGAGAGGCAATAAAGCTTGCTAAAATACTAAGTCCTTGAGAAAGTGAGGAGATAAGTTCCAGAGCACAAGAAGAGTTTGGCCTGTGATAGAAGTAGGGACGTAAGCCAGGCACATTGGCTCACACCTGTAATCCTAGCACTGTGGGAGGCCAAGGCAGGAGGATCGCTTGAACACAGGAGTTTGAGACCAGCCTGGGCAATACAGTGAGACCCTGTCTCTAAGAAAGTTTAAAAAAATAAAATTTTAAAAATAAAAAAAGAAGTAAGGTCATGTCATACTTCTTAATGAGAGGGAAGTAGAGAAGACAGGCACTGCTGAAAGCAGATTTGTAGGTTTGTTGGTGGTGAAAGGGGTTAGCCAGCTTGCTTTACAGAAACAGTAAGGGAGGGAAAGGTCCCTGGAGAGCCTCCAACCTGTCCTGCAGGTGCTTGCACCAGATGTTTTGTGCAGATAAGGGAACTTGCACAGGGGGCTTGCCTAAACAAACCCACAGCCGATGAAGGGCCTGTCTGTGCACTAGGGGAATAGGGTGGAGCCACCTGGAATTTGCACCTTATACAAATCATGAACCCAGACCCATCAGCTTATATATAAAAGCCCTGTATTCAACTGTGAAGGAGGCAACTGGGAACCTGCTTTCAGGACCCCTCTCTTTGCTGAGAGCTTTCCTTTTGCTTAATAAATTCTACTCCACTTACTCTTCAAGTGTCCACATGCCTAATTTTTCCTGTTTGTGAGACAAAAACCCAGACCTAGCTGAACTAAGGGGAAAAAAATCCTGCGTCAGTGGGAAGATGATGACTTCTGCATTCTCAAAGTATGAAGCAAGTCATGAGTTAAAAGAAAGTAGGTTCCCAACCCAAATGCCCATCAATGATAGACTGGACAAAGAAAATGTGGCACATATACACCATGGAATACCATGCAACCATAAAAAATGATGAGTTCATGTCCTTTGTAGGAACATGGATGAACCTGGAAACCATCATTCTCAGCAAACTGACACAAGA
>CAUYLG010073645.1:0-32364 GCA_963573385.1 Cacajao melanocephalus | reverse complement strand
GGGGAGGGATAACATGGAGAGAAACGCTGGATATAGATGAAGGGAGAATAGAGGCAGCAAACCACCTGGTTATGTATGCACCTACGCAACAACCCTGCATGACCTGCACATGTACCCCAGAAGCTAACGTAAAAATAAAATAAATTGTAAGTATAACTAGAAAAATTAAAGACAGAAGATTAGAAGTCGTTAAAGATAGGTAAAAAAATAAAAGCTATACCTTATAGAATAGAGGCATCATGAAGGAAGGTTTCAGAATACTATTTAAGTTTATTAAGTAGTTGATTCTAATGTTTATTAAATATAGTAACCACCCATTTTCCTCTCACAGTCATTCTTAGATCTCAGTTCTTACAGTTAGTTCCTTTGGTAGCTGTAAATCACTAGAAATGGTTAAATTTCCTAGGCCAGGAATTTTCAGTTTGCAAATATGTGCAAGTGTTCTAGTTGTTAGAAAAGCTTGAGCGGGGAGGGCAGATATCTGTCTACTCTGCTGTGCAAAAAATATGCAGCATAATGAAAGATTGCCTTGCCCAAAATGGCGTCATTGCCTTTTATTGAAAAAACACTGCTTAAGCCAGCCTACCTTGGCTTTGAAAAAAGCTGCATATGTTACTCCATCTTGAGGTGGAACTGCCCTTAAGTTCCTTTTTCTCTGAGCTCTTATTTCAAGCAATCTGTTTTGGTACATGGCCCCATTGACTACCAGGCCCTCTGTCATTCTGCGTTGCTGATTTTCACCACATCCTGAATTACTTTTGCTGTTCCTATTGTTTATGAAGAGCTTACATTATAACTGTAGATAATTCAAGTCTAACAGCTATCCATATTGAGCTTAAATCTCATTACCCACAAATAATCATTGTTAATATTTTGGTTATTTTGCTTCTAGAAATCTCTTTACCAGCTGAGCATGGTGGTTCACACCTGTAATCCCAGCATTCTGGGAGGCCTAGGCTGGTGGATCAGCTAAGGTCAGGAGTTCGAGACCAGCCTCACCATGGTGAAACCCCATCTCTATAAAAAATACAAACATTAACTGGGCATGGTGGCAGTCATGAGTTTAGTAGTAATCCCAGCTACTCAGGAGGCTGAGGCAGGAGAATCACTTTAACTTGGGAGTCAGAGGTTGTAGTGAGCCGAGATCGCACCACTGCTCTCTAGCCAGGGTGACAAAGGGAGAGTCTGTCTCAAAAAAAAAAAAAAGACTGTTTACCTCATAAACTCTTGAGAATGGGTGATACTATGCAAATACGATATTTTGCATGATGATGTCTATTTATTCAGCAATATGTTGCTGCCTTGCACACCCATGAGTGTTATACTGGATGATTATAAAAAGAATTAAAGCCAAATGGATGTTAAGGAGTATTTAGGCTATTTCCAGTTGTTGCTATTATAAACAACAGTATCAGTGTCTGTATGCACATATCTTTGTGCTTTTACCTGATTACATCTTTATCTACTCAGCAAGGGATTAATGGAGTAAATAAAAGATGGAGATATTTATATCTATCTTCATCTACCTAGCTGAGAGAGGAAAACCAGTCTTCAAAAGGATCATTATATATAATTTATCAAAAATTATGAGTTTCTATTTACATACACTTTTAACAATGTTAGCTAGTCAGTTTCATCAGTTTTCTAGATCTCTGTCAATTAGGTAAGTGATAAATATTTTCATTTTAAAACCTTTAATAGTGAAGTTGAATATTTCCTAATATACTATTGACTTCTAGTATTTCATCAATTATGATATATTTTTATCAGAGTGATCTTCAGCGAGTTTTGGTTCTTGCCAAAATCACACGACTGTGCTAGTCGCTTGTGGACCCTTTTCAAACTGAGTGACCTCCAGGCAGCACTGTTGGCCCTTCTGTCATTCTTGAACTCTTTAATTTTCTTCCCTTACACGAGACCACTTAGACCTTCTCCTGTCTCTCTGGATGCCACTTCTTACATTACTCCTGGCTTCCATCGTTAACTGCCCCCTCATATAAAATTATCTGTATACTTTGTATTGAATTTCGTAAAGTTTCATTTACTATGATGAGTAGATTTATCGCTGCAGCCCAGATTTCACTTCTTCCCTCCATGTGTATACATTCAAGAAGAAGGTAGGGCCAAATGTTTCGTATGACTTACTTAGCACAAGCTGTACAAGTCTTGTCTATCAAGTCTGATGTAGAATGTTAAGACTGAAGCCAGCTATGTGCATTCTTCTCATATAAATGCTTTGTTTAATTATTATGTAGAAATTTTCTTGACACTCACAGTTTACCTTCTTCCATTGTTCTTTTTTTTTCTTTTTTAATGTCGCCCAGGCTGGAATGTCAGCTCACTGCAACCTCCGCCTCTTAGAATCAGGCAGTTCTCCCAAGTCGCTGGGATTACAGGCGTGCACCAGCATGCCCGGCTAATTTTGTATTTTTAGTTGAGACGGGGTTTCCACCATGTTGGCTAGGTTGGTCTCGAACTCCAACCTCAGGTGATCTGGCCCAAAGTGCTGGGATTATAGGTGTGAGTCACTATGCATCTCATTGTTCTTAAAACAACAGCTATGTGGTCTTTCAATATTGTCCTTTGTATAGTAAATACAATAAACATATTAAGTTTACTTCTACCTCTATCTTGAGAAAAACAGCAGGCACTCCAAAAACATTAGGAATGGCAAACAATACTTGGTCCTAATATCAGTGAAAAAAAAAATTAATGCAAGATGTAGCAATATTATTAATGTACAATAAGTGTGTTATTTTGTTAAACATTGCAACTTTAAAAATATACCTCTCAAAAGTGCAGTTTCAAAATCAAACTTTTCAGTTATGTAATTTCTATCAAAAGCAATAGGAACAATTACCCCAGAGTTTTTAGAAGATTATTATCTTAATAAAAGTTTGTTCCAGGGGGTTGTATTCATTTAAAAGGGCTAATTAAATCTCATGCATAAATTAACTGAGTAAAAAGAGACTCCTGAAGAGGC
The DNA here is from genome assembly GCA_963573385.1 of Cacajao melanocephalus. NCBI lineage: Eukaryota > Metazoa > Chordata > Mammalia > Primates > Pitheciidae > Cacajao > Cacajao melanocephalus. Next base: position 29,381 of record CAUYLG010073645.1, on the reverse strand, counting down.
TGACTTCTCCGAAAACTAATTTACTTACAAAACTGTATGTTGGAGTCTGAAGCCCATAGAGGGGATGATAAGCTAAGAAAAGTATAACTCACTTGAATTCTCATTTGCCTGTGTCTGCTAACAAAGGTGACTGTGGGTGGCCCTTTTAATCCAGAGATCCTGAAATCACAAGTTAAATCAAGGTGGTTATATAACAATACACAAACATATAAAGGGAGCAGCTAATGAGTAAAGAGTGTTTGTCTTTTCAACTTTGACCATTGTTGTATACTTGGTGCCTAGCACAGTAGCTGGTGTAAGTATATACACTGCAAACATTTGTAAGTATATATACTGCAAACATCTGTTGTGTATATGAAAGATACTAATCTGATTTGGCCTGCTCAAACCTTCTACCTTAATTATAACAAAGTAAAATTAGAAAACAAAAATTCTTAATGTTTTCATCCTGCACTTCTAATCAACTAATGTTTCTAATGGCTACCATTGAAGCTTAGAGGAGGACCTTTTGAATGTGGAAAGTTAATTAAATAAATAAAAAGGCATTCTTTGGTTCTAGTCTATTAAGTCCATGGGGAACAAAAAGATGAGAGATTAAAATACTCTCTCCTAGCCAGCATAGCAGCTGGGCTATCAAATACAAATAGCAAGGATCGGAGTCCATACTACTCAACCAGGCATGGATAACTGGGTTAGTGAAGGAGGGAGCAATGGTAATAGCGACCCAAATAGAAAGCAAAAAGCTGTATGAGTCATGTCTGGTCAGTTCTATAGTGTAGAGTATCTGCAAAATGCCTGCAAAATGTTAGCAAGCCTGAAGAAAGAACTATGTCCTGGAGTGGGAATTACGTGGAGTTGCATTGAGAATAATGAAATAAAATTTACTGAATAAAGATTGTTCTTTAGCTTCCATGATTAAGAGTATACTTTGGAAAGAACCAGACTTACAGTGATAAGATGTCGTGAAGACAAGGGTGTGGAACAAAAATGAAGGACACTATGGTGGGAATATGAAATGAAATAACTAATTTGTATTATATTGGAAACATGAAGTACACAAGGCCACTGCTTACACCTGTAATCACAGCACTTCGGGATGCTGAGGCAGTAGGATCACTTGAGCCCAGTAGTTAAAGACCAGCCTGGGCAACATAGGAAAACCCTCTCTCTACAAAAATTACAAAAAAATAGGTAGGCGTGTTGGCACACACCTGTGGTCCCAGCTACTTGGGAGACTAAGGTGGGAGGATCACTTGAGCACCCCAGAGGTCGAGACTGCAGTGACCTATAATTGCACCACTGCGCTCAAGTCTCAGTGATAGAGCAAAACCCTGTCTCAAAAAAAAAAAAAAAAGGAAAAAATATACAGCAACGTGTACATCTACTCATGTGTGTCATTCTTTGAAATTTTATGTGACTCTTACATTTCACATGTACTTTCATTATTTTCTTTCATTTGCCAGAATTGATCTGTTCTGCAAATGCTGTTCTCAATTTCAGTATTATCCTAACTATAATTACCTTTCTCTTTTCAGCCCCTGGAGGAACACGCATAGATGATGGTGACAAGACCAAGATGACCAACCACTGTGTGTTTTCAGCAAATGAAGATCATGAAACCATCCGAAACTATGCTCAGGTAGAGCTTATTTGAGAGATACCCTTGAAGCATTGAAGAGGATTGAGGAAAATGCTACAGAATCTCTATAGCCCACCCACTTTTTAAGTAGGAGTCTTAGATAGCTTTTAAACATATGTAAAGAATGGGCATTAAAACTACAAGAATAGGCCTAGTGGCATGGCTTACACCTGTTATCCCAGCACTTAAGGAGGCCAAGGCAGTCTGATCACTTGAGGTCAGGAGTTCTGAGACCAGCCTAGCCAACGTGGTGAAACCCTGTCTCTACTAAAAAATACAAAAATTAGCCAGGTATGGTGGCAGGCGCCTGTAATCCCAGCTACTTGGGAAGCTGAGGCAGGAGAATTAATTGCTTGAACCCAGGAGATGGAGGTTGCGGTGAGCCGAGATTGCGCCACTGCTCAACCTGGGTGACAGAGTGAGACTGCATCTCAAAACAAAACAGAGAACTACAAGAATATATGGCTTTTTTTTTTTTTTAACCTCTCTTGTGCGAATTTAAATATTCTTGGAGCAGGAGAATTATTTTTCCTTACAAACATGTTAAGGAACATGTGAGCATTAGCTTAAGCTGGAAATAAACTTTATGGGATTTTAATGCAATTTCTTTCTTTTTCTTATTATATATTAATTCCCTACCTGGGTCATTCTTTCCCCATAAAGGGCAACTCTAATTTTTACTCTTGGACTCCATCTTGATGACATTAGGAAAGGAACACACCAAAAGTTGTAAGTAGGAGTATAGCCTGTGTTTAGGAGAAAAAGGAACTAGGTGAAGAAAGCATTTCCACAGTTATTAAAATAACCAATATTTGCAAAATCCCCATTTAAATAAAAACATTATTCCACTTACAAAACTGTCTAGAATCCTGCTGATACAGTTGCAAACCCTGCTTCAGAGTTCTAACAGGATTATGGGGGCCAGCCGTCCTTTATTGCCAGTAAATTATAACATTTTTTGCTCATCTGCTAGAACCATGTTTGTTGTCCACCTAGAGTGGAATCTGTCCTGCACTTTGCGCTCCTCTGCATCACATCATTATCTAAGTGATTATATCTTTAACAGCTTAATTTCAGTGATTTTTCAATCTCCGCATCTCAGTTTAAAAATCACATTTATTTTCATCGAAGTTTTTTTTTTTCCTACCTGTTATATTCTTGAATGAATTTGTTTTCTCCTACATATGCATTTCGATCCTATTTTTTCCCCCAGGTCATGGTAACGTCTTTGAAATGCTTATAGTTCTCATAGTACAGTGTGAGAATATTTAACTATACATATTTATTAATGTAGATCTATGGTGTCATTATGGTGAGTTTCTATACCTCCTATGTCTTTTTAGTTGACCTAGTATTTTATGGTTCTGTTTTATGTTTAGGTCTTCAATAAACTCATCAGGAGATATAAGTATTTGGAAAAGGCATTTGAAGATGAAATGAAAAAGGTAAAATTCAGATATAATGCCTGTCTGTTTTATAGTAATGAAATGGAAAGGGATAAAAATTTTACATGTACAATGATACTCCAAAGTGCCATATACATAGTAACATGAATATGAAACACATAGTAAGTTTGTAATAAATGTTTGGTAAATAGATGAGTATGAAAGATCATAATAGGCATAGGAAGAAATAACGTAATTATTCTGGATTTTTTCCATTAATATTTAATGTAAGACAGTGTGCTTTGTTCAGTAAGAATCGTTTTATGGACTATAATCTCTGACCTTACAGAGGTTAAAAATTAAAATGAAAACTAGAATCAAGATAAAGTGATTTAAGTAGTTAAAGCCTGGGAAAGAACATAGCACAGCAGCTAATGTTCAGTAAAATTCTTTGATTTTATGCAGGTTAGCAAAGGGGATAAAAACACATCTTTGGAGATAAGAGCGTATGGGTGTAAATCTTAGTGCTCTTTCTTATCAGTGAAATAGCTATAATAAGAGGCATACCTCATGGTTGTTGTGGGAATTATATGAGATAACACATAAGGGGCTCAGTGTAGTCATTGGTCTCTAGTCAAATCAGCAGTAGCATCTCCTTAAAGATGGCCTCTTTTGAGTAATTGCATGTTCCCTCTTCCAGTTGGTAACTCCTGTATTTATATATAGCACCCACTACATTTACTTGTTTCAGATTTCTCACTGTTTCCAATTTTAGATATCTATCTAAAGTAAAAAAGTTAGCATAACGTATACTTCTTTATTTACTTACTCTTCCCGCTTCTCCCCTTCCCTGCCCCACCCCGTTCAAAGTGGTTCTGTGTATAATATTGAAGAGCAATTTGGCAATAGTCATGAAAAGAAATTTTTCTTATATAACCCATGACCCAGCCATCATGGATCGATAAGAGTCCATTTGCATGGATATATAAAGCTATATGTATAAAGATGTCACTGCAGTATTGAAAAATAGCCTAAATGTTCATTAGTGGGAGAGGAAGACTGGTTAATTAAATTACAGTCTATCTATACAGTAGAATACTATGCAGTCTTTTAAATAATGAGGCATAACTGCATGTATTAATAAGGGAAAATGTCCATGACAAATTAAATGGAAACGCGAGGTGCAAAGCAACCATTTGATAGTAGTTTGACCTTGGGCAAATTAGTTAATGTCTTTGTATCTTAGTGTTTTGTAATTGGAGATTGAGCCTGTTGTAGGTATTAATACACATAAATTGATCAGAAGAGTGTCTGGTCCACTCAACAAGTTTTAGCTACCATCAGCATATAATGCAGTAAAAAACAATATGTGTGTACACATGTAATTATGTTTTAGTGTTGATTAAATTATGTTTTTATTGTATTTTAATGTTGATTAATATAATTGAGCAATGTGGTTATTATTTTTAAGATGATCTAATTTTTCTACCATTTCTATGTGATTAAGTATATTTTAAATGAATATGATTATATTTGTGAGCTTAAAGAAGTGGTGTTAAAATTTTATTTTAGGGGCTATTTTTTATTCTCATTTAAATGTTATTTATTTTTATAATGGAGGAAAAGGACAAATTGACATGAACTCTCCATGTTATGATAGTTCTTTCACTCTTCCCCATTCCTGTTGCTCCTTAGAACTTAAGCCTTTGAAACCCTCATTCCCTCACTCCCTGGCACTTACTTAGATGGTAACTTCTTTTTAATTTGTTGAAAATCTAATTGGTATAAATTTAGAAGCAAATGGACTGGTCTGGTTTCAGTACTGTCACTTACACATAATGTAAATAGTCTATAATACAATAATTCTTCAATTGTTGGGGCATAGGAAATTAATATTTTCTTACCTCCTACACAGTTAGTGGAATATTATGTCATTAGGATGGAGACACTTAAGTGTTTTATCAATGCCAGTGATTTTTGCATTGGTGCAAAATAATGGAAAATCTGCAAGGCTCCTATAGTGATAGTGGCCTCTGAGGAATTTCCATGATAAGCCTAATTAGTAACTGGTGAAATAGAGAAAGTACAGAAGAATGTAGTCAAGCACAAAGCAGAGGAGAGTTAGGAAAGAGAAGGGCATCCCACAGTTTAAATTCCAATCTCTTAGAATTTAATACAGGAAGTGAGTTTTTTGTTTTGTTTGCCTTTAGCTTACATTCAAACATTCTAGGGTTGCTACTTTTTCAGGTCCCTGCCTCTTGGGGCAAGAGAATCTGAAAGTTTACCAAAATAAAAATCAAGAACCTAGAAAACCCCTTTCTCCCTCAGCAGTCTTGTTTTAAAGACTGTTGTATTCTGTGAGCTCAGAATAGTATATATTAAATGTCAAAGCTTAACATCAACTCTTTCCTGGTTTTTTGTTTTTGTGGGGCTTTTTGTTTGTTTGTATGTTTTTGCCACAAAAAATTCTATTCAGAGAAAATGGGTACATGTAGCAGGGGAAGAGATAGTCACCCAAAGAAGTGGAAAAATTTGAAAAACAGTACATTTCAGAAAACATGTCCATTGTGTATACTTAACCCCTTTGCATGCACATAGTCAAACATAAATCCATCTGTTTACATGTCATCCAAATATCTCCTTTCCTTCCCGTGAATGTTATCTACAGCTGTGAGCAAATGAACTGAGAAGAGAGGGACTCTGCCTGCTCAATTCACTTTCCATAGCATCCAGTTTATCATGAAATGAATTACTATGCTTTGCATATGACCTACTGTGTGTGTGCCACTTAGCCATAGATGTTCACACTGTTTATCTTCCAACTTCAGTCCTTTGCTTCATAGACATGATTCCTTTTGTTTGTTTTTGACCCACAGCTTCTCCTCTTCCTTAAAGCCTTTTCTGAAACAGAGCAGACAAAGTTGGCGATGCTGTCAGGGATTCTGCTGGGTAACGGCACCCTGCCCGCCACCATCCTCACCAGTCTCTTCACTGACAGCTTAGTCAAAGAAGGTAAGGAGGCTCCTGTTTTCTTGCCTGTCAGACAAAAAAGAAAAATCAAGCCACAGATAGTTAGAAAAATGCCAGTAGCTCTCTTTGGTGTCCTCTAATACTCATCCTTCACACAAGAGAGTATCTGTGGATGTGTGTATATTGCCTTTAAATAATAAAAGGAACGGGCATGTTAATTGCAGGAAATTTGAAGGAAAAAATATGCATACCTGTACAAAGACATATTAAGAAAGACTAATAGCAAATTAAAATCTCATATGGAAGACTTGATGCCTAGGTCAAATACCCTGAAATTGACCTGTTCTAAATAATTTCTCTCAACTTAGATGCTCCTGGCATATTAGGTTAGGACAGTTCTTCATTTTGGAAGAATATTTTGTTCTTTGTGGAACATGTAATCTTTTTGCCCGTTGACACAAACTGGCAGCGTTTAACTGTCCCCCCTATTATAACAACCGAAAATGTCCGCCTCTCAAGGTCTAGAGGAACTGATCCTCAGATATTCATTTTGATTGCACTTTTTAAGATATACATTGTCTCAGTTTTAGAAAACAGTTTTAAGTCTGCTGCATTGGAAGGAGTCTTGTTTTAATTTTAAGGCATTACAAGAGTTGGATAGGCATGCATACCATGATTTGGTTATAGAATAAAACAAAAGTGGGGCTGTTTACTTGTAGGAGGATAATGATAGTCAAATTACAATGCAACACAAAACACAGTTATTTTTCCTTAATAATAAATTAAAAGAGCCTTTGTGAGAACATCTGTTTCTTCTGAGAACTTAAAAAGTTTTCCTCCTACGTATATGAAGCCCTAGCCTCATTCATGCCTGTAGTGAAAGAAAGGGGTTATAGTTTTCTTGCAGCTAAGAAAAGAATAGTAAATTGAGAGTCAGTTGGTCTTATTCAGAGACACTCTCTAGTTTTTAGCTTAAAAATCACTCAGATTTATGACAATTCAGACTCTGTAATTGTTGGATGTTATTAGTATTATGACATTTTAAAGTATTTCCCTGAAGAAAATTCACAGTACAGCACACATCTTATTTTTGCTATTGGCCATTTTACACACAGAAAATCAACATAAAATATAAATGTTAATTATTAATTATTTTTATATTATCCTAGCCAACATAACAGAAAATAATTGCCTTTCTAGTTCTTTTTAAAACCTAAGTGATGTCTGTAACTTCCTTTGTGATATATCCAAAAATTACATTATTAGATGGATAGATATGTGATAAAGCAAATATGGCAAAATATTAGTTGTAGAAACTAGATGGTGGGCATATGAGTGTTCTTTGTTCAATTTGTTCAGCTTTTCTGTATGTCTAGAAATTATTACAGTAAAGTATTGGGGGCATGGTGAGGAGAAAAATAACTTTGCTATGGAAGTAACATAGTGCATCTGTCATATGGCTTTTCCTTAAACTCTACCATCTTTAGAAACTAGGGGTTTAAACTCTAGCTTCCTAATTGAAAAAGGATTAAAAAATAGACTGGCTATGGTGACTCATGCCTGTAATCCTAACAATTTTGGAAGCTGGGGTAAGAAGATTGCTTGAGGCCAGGAGTTGGAGACCACTCGGGGCAACATAGCAAGACTCTTTTCTCTACAAAAAAAAAAAAAATTAAAGAACTAGCCATGTGTGTTGGCACACCTGTGCAATCCCAGCTGCTGAAGAGACAGGCAAGAGGACTGCTTGAGTCCACGTGTTTGAGGCTACAATGAGCTATGATCCCATCATCTCACTGCAGCCTGAGCAACAGAGAAAGACTATCTAAAATAAAGAGAGAGAAAGAAGATGATTAAGAAATTATACTTTTCCCCAACTCCCCATGCAATAAATGGCCAGGGGAGATGGGATTATTCTATTCAGTAGAGGAGTAACTATAAAGAAAGTTAAATCTCAGTTTTAGACTCCTAGTTTCAAGCATACTTTTTCTTTAGTTACAGTACAGATTACAGCCTAGCATTAATTTATATTAAAATTTATATATATATTTTTGTTGTTGTTGTTTTTGAGACAGAGTCTTGCTCTTGTTGCCCAGGCTGGAGTGCAATGGCGTGATTTCGGCTCACTGCAACCTCTGCCTCCGGGATTTAAGCAATTCTCCTGCCTCAGCCTCCTGAGTAGCTAGAATTACAGGTGCCCGCCACCACGACCGGCTAATTTTGTATTTTTGGTAGAGACAGGATTATGCCATGTTGGCCAGGCTGGTCTGGAACTCCTAACCTTGTGATCCGCCCACCTGAACCTCCCAAACTATATTGGTTTTATGAGCTAATGATAATGCTAAAAATTCATCTTAAAAAGTTGTTTAACATAAACTTTCAGTTTACCTTTAATTCATGTATTATTGTCATAGCCATCTTTTTTTAAACTTAGTTTCTCTGCTTATTCAAGAGAAGAAAATCAGGTTTAGTTGGTGGCTATATGATTGATAGGGCAATTAAATGCTTTTACCTTCTAGTTACTAGAAGACCTGGGTCAAATTAATTTATAAGGATGTATTTCTTATATAACAATAAATAGAAAATTAGGACAGACTTAAGGCTGAACAGTAATATTACTCAGGACTCAAGTATTTTCTTCTGTTATCATTCAGAGCATTAACTTTATCCCAAGGATGGTGCCCCCTCTAGTTGTTATAAGATGTCTGTTGATACACTTATGGCATATTCTTCCTGGTTCAGGTTCAGTGGAGGAACACTTCTCCTGAGCATAGGATAATTTATCTTTCCTTTGGCTGATTGGCTGCCACAGAGTGCATAACCAGTGCAGGTCTGTAGCATTTGCCAGGGGGGTGCCTTGAGCAGATGAGGTTAAGCGAGGTCACTAAATTAATCATCAGAAAGAGGTGGTACTAGGACTTAGAGTAATCAATAGTCACCTGGCCTGGATAATATGGGACTTCTCTTCGGAAAAAGGTAAAGAGAATAGAGGCTGCTTAGGCCACCAACGAAGTGGAACCCTCAGTTCAGAAAACTCAGTTCAATTTTTCAACTACTTCTTAACTCTTCATTAAATAACCACACCCTAAATTTAGAAATTTGAAGTGCTCGAAGAACTGTCTTCTTGTGATCTGATTATTTCTATTTGGAAATAAGTGATAATGTACATGTGGACACATGATTGAATGGTTTCCTGATTTAACATAACTAGCTTAATAACCATTTTTTAAAATCCAAAAAAGTTTAACTTGAAACACCCTTGATATTTTTATAGGTTAACTCAAGAATATTTTAAAATACTTTTTATGGCGGGGCACAATGGCTTATGGCTGTAATCCCAGCGCTTTCGGAGGCCAAGGCGGGTGGATCACCTGAGGTTAGGGGTTCAGGACTAGTCTGGCCAACATGGTGAAACCCTGTCTCTACTAAAAGTACAAAAATTAGCTTTTGTTTGATGGTGCATGCCTGTAATCCCAGCTATTTGGGAGGCTGAGACAAGAGAATCACTTGAACCTAGGAGACGGAGGTTGCAATGAGCCAAGATCATGCCAATGCCCTCCAGAATGGGCAACAGAGTGAGACTCCACCTCAAAAAAATAATAATAATAAATAAATAAAATGCTTTTTATAAAAAGCAAAACTACAGTAAATGATGTGCGTTCGTCTCTTTGTAGCAATAATTGTTATATCTATCACTCTCAGTGTTCTTGTACTGGCATCCTTTATTAGCAAGTTAGTGATAAAGGTTGACATGGCAGTTTTGTGTCTACTAATTTACTTTCTTGTGCCTCAAGATCGCTGTTATAAACATGAAATACTTATGGTGAAATAAAGGCAATAACCCCGGAGATACTGGGTGTTTTTGACCAAGGTAAAATAAAATAAACTTACAGTTAGGCCGTGTTGGTTGGATTAAAGGAGTCCAAGTTTAAAAATATTTTAATTTATTTTCCTTTTCTTGAAAATGTTCTATTTTCAGTAACGAGGAGAACTTTGCCTAGAGGTCTGTTGACTTTTCCTTTGTACCAAATTTAGTCTTTTAGTTATTTACGCATTTCAGGAAACCTGATTGCTTTGCACAACATCACAGTTGGTTTTGCTCGTAAAAGGAATTCTCTTTCGTTTTTGAACAGGCATTGCAGCCTCATTTGCTGTCAAGCTTTTTAAAGCATGGATGGCAGAAAAAGATGCCAACTCTGTTACCTCGTCTTTGAGAAAAGCCAACTTAGACAAGAGGCTGCTCGTAAGTGTTTGCTGGTCAAAGGTTGTATGTATGATGCCTTTCTTGGAGCGTAAGCAATGCCTGCAATGTAGTGTATGAGTAAGATCCCTGGATCCGTGTCAGCTTGAAGCACTGTTTCTTTTATTTCTGTGTAATTGGTAGTAGAAACTAATTTCATTTTAATATTTATTGTGTCAACAAGTGGCACAATAAAATTAAAGAATCTTAGGCTTTCAAATTTGCAAGTCTGTTGACATAGGATTAGCATTTCACCAGAATTAAGACTTAGTTTTATGGTCATAACTTTTATTTTTTGAGACACAGTCTCTCTGTCACGCAGGCTGGAGTGCAGTGGCACAATCTTGCTCACTGCAACCTCCGCCTTCTGGGTTCAAATGATTCTCTTGCCTCAGCCTCCTGAGTAGCTGGGATTACAGACGCTTGCCACCACACTCAGCTAATTTTTGTATTTTTTTAGTAGAGACGGGATTTCACCATGTTGGCCAGGATGGTTTTAAACTCCTGACCTCAAGTGATCCGCCCACCTCAGCCTCCCAAAGTGCTGGAATTACAGGCGTGAGCCACCACACCCAGCCTATAACCATAACTTTCTAGACATTTTAAGGTTTTAATATGATGAAAATTTCATCAATCTCACTTCATCAAATACTTGTGTTGTCTGTCTTGAGTAGCAGTCAGAGTGCACTAATTGCAAATGTGTGTTTAATAGTGTGTTAAAAAATAAAAGTTTAAGCAAGATTTCTCTGGAAATACTTAAGCTGTACAGAAGTCTAGATTCTAGTTCATAATAATTTTCATTCCTCACACATTTACTGAATGCCTACTCTGCTGGGCATGGTACCAAAAGCTGCAAAGCCCGTAGAGAACTGGATAGAAAAGTTCCTAGCCCTCGTGGAACCTACTTTCTAGTGGACTTAGGGCAAATCCCTATAAATAGAAGCAAAAGTTACAGAAGATAAGGGAATAGGTTGCTGAGGAAGGTGGAGGTTCATATAAAGAGAACATATTTCTTGACCATGAGGCTATGGGTTGACTGTAGGTTAGCTCTATCTTGGCTAAGCCTGGCTCATTTCCACATGCCTTTTCAATTCGGGGACCCAGTCTGAAGGAGCAGCTCCCATCTGGGCCATTCTGTCTTCATGGCAGAGTACCAGAACACAGAGACTGAACTGAACCTCTCAAGTACCTTAAAAACTCACCTATGGATTACTGCTATGTCTGGCAATAGACTAGGAAAATCCAGTCCACTAATAGGCTGCTTCTCCACCTCTGCAGTTAGACATAGCAGGGAGGGGGTTCTCTTAGTACTCTCCTGAAGGAGAGGAGGTGGATGCTTGGGAACAAAGATACAATCTATCCAGTTATTTCTTAAAGCAGTAGTTTTCTTAAAGATATTCACAACCATAGCCTGGTTAACTTAATTAGATTGCTTCATTTACAAAATTCATTTCCTTTTTGGACACACATGTCATTTAGCTGTTTTTACTAGGGTGTGTGTATATGTGTACATGTGTGTGTTTATATATATATGAAACATAGGTGATGGTTTCTGCAAGAGACATAAACTGGGTGAAGACAGGTTAGTTTTCTATGTACTATGCCCGTCTGTCGTTTGTTGAATCAACAAGAGAATGAGGAACTAGTGAGTCAGTTCCACTCTTAAGGAGGAAATTTTATTTCATGAACATATACAACAAAATCCTCTTTACCTCTGAACTACTACATTTTAGGAAAATTAGTGTATTACTAGACTTTAGCTATCACCCACTATTATAATACAGAAGAAAGAACAATTTATAGCAACTCAGAGAGGTGACGGGATGGGAGGAGCCAGCCCTTATTACTGACAAAGAGAATGGTGATTAAGAAATTGAAGATATTGCTTACTTCCTTTATTTATTCATTAAGTATGTATTGATCACATTATATGCCAGAAAATTCCAAGAGCTGGGGAGATTAAAAGGAACCAAACATATAGACCCTTTCCTTCATGAAGCTTATATTCTATTTGAGGAGAATGGGCCATAAACTGAAACCCATAAAATATGTATTATAATAAAGGTAAAAATTAAGTAGGGGCCGGGTGTGTTGGTAATCCCAGCACTTTGGGAGGCCGAGGAGGGTGGATCACTTGAGGTCAGGACTTCAAGACCAGCCTGGCCAACATGTTGAAAAGTCGTCTCTATTAAACATACAAAAAATTAGCCAGGCATGGTGGCGCACACCTGTAATTCCAGCTGCTTCGGAGGCTGAGGCAGGAGAATCACTTGATCCTGGGAGGCAGAAGTTGCAGTGAGCCAAGATTATGCCACTTCACTCCATCCTGAATAACAGGGCAAGACTCCGTCTCAAAACAAAACAAAATTAAGTAGCAACGAGTTAAAGAGCTTCCAAACGTGGGCTGTAATTTTCGGTGGTGGAAAGGCCTCTGTGATGACATTTGTGTAAAGACTTGAGGGTGGTGCAAAGTGAGCTGTTTAAATATCTCCACATACAGCATTCTAGGCAAAGGGAATGGGGAATGGGAAGGCCTTCGGGCATGGCCATTGGGGATTCCATGGGGAGAGCAGGTAAGAACAAAAGTGCAGAAGATCAGCCCAGAGAAATAACAAGGCCCATATCATCTGGGGCTTTGGCTTGTATTCCAAATGAGATAGAAAGCTTTTGGAAATTCTCTGCAGAATGGTGTGTAATGTGATTTTTGAGCTTCAACAGGATCACTCTGGCTGTCACTTTAGGAATAGACTCAGGAGCCAAGAGCAAAAGCAGGGAGACCTTAATCTAGGAATGAGATGATAGAGATTTGTACCAGGGTAGGGTTTCTCTAAAAAATGCAAACCATGTTCCAAGCCAAAAAATGACACAGTATGATTTAGACTGGCTTCTCCTCAACTTAATCTGAATAATAATTTTCAATGTATTATATACTATTCTTAAGAATTTGGGCTGGGCATGGTGGCTCACGCCTGTAATCCCAGCACTTTGGGAGACCATGGCGGATCGACCATTTGAGGTTGGAGTTCAAGACCAGCCTGACCAATGTGGTAAAACCCCGTCTCTACTAAAAATGCAAAAATTAGCCAGTGCTGGTGGTGTGTGCCTGTAATCCCAGCTACTTGGAAGGCTGAGGCAGGAAAATCTCTTAAATCCTGGAGGCAGAGGTTGCAGTGAGCTGAGATTGTGCCACTGCACTCTAGCCTGGGCAATGAAGTAAAACTCTGTCTCAAAAAAAAAAAAAAATTGGGATGTAGCTCCTAAGTGAACTATGAGTATTATGTTTAATGGCATATTGCTCTGGACATAACTTTAAATCGAACTTTGCAATCACACTCTTCCTAAGTAGAATATTGAGTGCTAGCACAGAATAATGGAATAAATGTTGACTTTGGGGCACACAGCTCTATTCTTAAATATTTTTGGCAGCATAAATTGGGTCAAGCCTTTTCGAAACTAGAAAAATGTCCGCTCTACACAATTATTATGAGGAAAGTGCCAGTACATTCTGATTCATAGAAGAAACTCAATAAAAATAAATTAGTTCCCTGCCCTGCAGATTTGGAAGATCTGGACCAGTAGAGGAAATATCAGTGATGCAGTTTCAGCGTGGTATAAAGTGTTTGCTTTATTATGAATGTGTGTTTGATAGCTGCTCCCACCAACTCTCTTCTGACATTTTGAAACATATGACTCAACGGGGGAAATTAATAGGATGATAGAACATTGAAATTTGAATTCTCACAAAGGAGCTCTCCAGCTGTGTTCCTATAGGTGGTAGCAAACCCATTACAGTTCTTTCTACTGAGGCTTTTCCTGGAACCACATAGCCATTGGCTGTACATATGCAAGTCTAACCGGTACAAAAGCTTGGATATATTTTTTTAGACCCTGCAGCAGTCTGAAAAATGTGAGAGCTTTGAAAATCACCTTAATTTCTTAGATGGGTGTTGAACTCACGCAGGATTAGATCATGACTAAGTGTTACTGAGATTCTGCCAAACTGTGTAGGGTAAAATGGAAATGAGGTGAAAATATGAGAGCAGCTATGGTATATTGCTCTTTTTGAAAATTTCCATCAGAATTATATAATAAACTAGAGTTGGTAGAGTGGGTGTCTTAGACTTTTTTTATTGCTTATAACAGAATACCTGGAACTGGGTTATTTTTACAGAAAAGGAACTTATTTCTTACAGTTGTGGAGGCTAAGTCCCATGTCAAGGGGCTGCATCTGGTGAGGGCCTTCTTGCTGATGGGGACTCTGCAGAGTCCCAAGGAGGCCCGGAGTATCACATGGTGATACTAGCTGAGTGTGCTAGTTCAGGTGTCCTTTCCTCTTCTTATAAAGCCACCAGGTCCCCTCCCAAGATAACCCACTAATCCATGAATGGATTAATCCATTCATGAGGGCAGAGCCCTTATAATCCGGTAACTCTTTAAAAGCCTCTCCTCTCAGTACTGCCACAGTAGGGTCCAAGTTTATCTCAATTGCTTAGCTTTTTTTTCTCTTTCTTTGTGAAACTGCCTGATTTCAGAGGATGTTTTTCTCAGTAAATATACCAGCGATTTGTTGTTTTGAAAAACAGTCCTTGTTATTTTCTTCCAAATATGAGACATTCTAAGTGAAATGAAGATTTTTGTCCTTTATGCTTCCTGAAATTTGAATGGCTTGTTGTATAGCTGTCTCTTTTTCCTTTTTCTGTTTCAGGAACTCTTTCCAGTTAACAGACAGAGTGTAGATCATTTTGCTAAATACTTCACTGATGCAGGTCTTAAGGAGCTTTCCGACTTCCTCCGAGTCCAGCAGTCCCTGGGCACCAGGAAGGAACTGCAGAAGGAGCTCCAGGAGCGTCTTTCTCAGGAATGCCCGATCAAGGAGGTGGGAGACCATGGGCAGACATCACTGCAATATACATGAATGAGAGGAATTAACGTGGGCTGTGTAACAAAGGCTTTCCTTCCCTCAAAGAGACTGCCCTATGCTTATTGCTATAAACTTTATCCACTTGTTCCTACCACTTAAATTAAGCTTCAAAGTATTGATTCAGAATCTATTTTGTTAACAGTCTAGGATGGTCCAGAAAGTAAGTGATTGCCACACAAATGACTTGTTTTACCGGGCTGCTATGATCATCAAAATATTTCATCTGTCAAATAGATTTGACAAACCACTATTCGTATAGCCCATTATATGGTGGTCTTTAAATTTTATTGCAGATTATCTAACCTGCAATAAAATTTGGAATCAACACTGGATTTTTCGTTCATCACTGTGTATGAATTTGTAGGCTTTTTGTTTGGAGAAGAAAAGTTTGAATTCACATCATGGGAAAAGACTAGTTGGATGAGTGACTTTTTTAATCACACTGACACTTGCAATAGCAGTGTTTCCCTATAATGTAAAAGCTGTATTTTTTATAATATACATATACAAAAATACATGTATACATAGTTATACATGTATTTTTATAATATGTGTAACTATAGTATACACATGCTATAGTTCATAAAGCTATGACTATTATCTTTTTAAATTTTTAATGTACCTGGAGAAAGCTTTCTGTTTGAAGTTTTACAATCTTTCACCCAACAATTAAAAATTAATATATAGAATCCTTTCTTTTTTCACTTGCTCCAAAATGCCTGACCCGCACCACCTTCTTCCATGCTCCAAGTCCTGCGTGGCACCTCACATGGTTGAAGGCTGGAGAATGTGGGACTGATACTATCCAGCAGGTGGAGGTGTTGGAATGACAAATATTCTTAAGTTTCATGGTATTAAGGTTAGCAGTATATTCAATCATATTTCTCCAAGCAAGAACTTGTACATTATTTTCCATGGGGAAAAAAAAAGCAAAAACAAAAAGCCTTGTGATGCTCATAGATGCTCTGATGTCACACAGTTTTTAAGCCAATGCAGGGACTGGGACTGCCCAGCTCTTTCTGCTTTTGAAGGCTACTCAAGTCACTGCTGGCATTTCTGCACTCCAGGCCAGATGTAAAGAAAGCAATGTGTTTCCACTAAAAAAGAAAAGGGAGGAAAAAAAGGTTTACCACTACTTACAAAGTAGTATACTGGAGACATATGATGACTTTTAATCACTTCTGAGGCCCAAACCTCTCCATTTATTATTTTATTTTAAAAGGAAAAAGCCTTCCAAATAAATTTGATATAGAATACATTAAGTTAGGCAAGCCTATATTCCATACTGTCAGGATTGAGTCTAAATTTGCATATTTATACATAATTCGAAAGGGAAAATAAGTTGCTGAATATTGCTGAATTGATATATATGAAATTTAAAAATTGACCTTGCACTTTATAATTCATTTACAAATTAACTTTTCATTGAGATGGGGCATAAGGATCATCAAAAGTAATCATTGAAGAATAAATTGTGGAGAATGGACTTGTACAAACTCAAGATGGTATCTATCAGGAGGTTTTAAAGTTTAGGGATGGAGATAAAAGTTCACAACTCTATTGCCTTCTTTAAATCTCCAAAAAGTGAAACTGGCTCAAGTATCCCTATTCTACTGGACTCAAAGGGGTTTCTCTATGAGGAAACAAAAATCCTCTCTTATTCCACATTATCCAGCAGCTCCTGGCCAGAGCTAAGCCTATTAATTTTGGAACTAAAAATAAATCTGCTTTGAGAGCAAATCATTATATTTTTTTCTCCCTCTTCCAGTCTGAGAATGTGGACAAGGAAAGGAGAAATGAATCAGATTGTTTCTTAGCTGCCCCAAAGCCTTGATTGACTGGGCACCTAGGTGGGAGCTGGGAGCTCTCCATCTGTCTGATACTTTCTGACCCCATTTCCGTGAAATGTAGGTGGTGCTTTATGTCAAAGAAGAAATGAAGAGGAATGATCTTCCAGAAACAGCCGTGATTGGTCTTCTGTGGACCTGTATAATGAACGCTGTTGAGTGGAACAAGAAGGAAGAACTTGTTGCAGAGCAGGCTCTGAAGCACCTAAAGGTAGCAGCTCTTAGCAAGGAACTGACCCAGCTAAAGGCAAACTGCAGCTTTTTTTTTTTTTGAGACAGGGTCTCACCCTGTTGCCTCAGCTGGAGTGCAGTGGCACGATCTGGGCTCACTTCAACTTTGAACTCCTGGGCTTAAGCCATCCTCCCTCTTCAGCCTCCCAGGTATCTGCAATTACAGGCGTGTGCCACCATGCCTGGCTAATTTCTTCATTTTTTGGTAGAGATGTTAGCTCGCTGTGTTGCCCAGGCTGGTCTTGAACTCCTGGATTCAAGCGATCCTCCTGCCTCAGCCTCCCAAAGTGTTGGGATTACAGGTGTGAGCCACCACACCTGGCCCACATTTGTCATAATTAAGACAAATGGGTTCCAACTACAATTACCCCAGACTCAGGCTAAACATATACTTCCCTTTTTTTTTCAAGGTTGCACTCAGCGTTCATGAGAACATAGCAGTGAGTAAACTGTGCATGTTACTTTAATCAGGGAAGGCCCTTTGAAGAGATAAGTGTTGAATTGAGTAAGTCTCAGAAAAAACAGTGGCTATGCATCAATGTCAGAAAGTCAAGGGCATTTCTAAATGAATGCTTTTTATCCTGGCAGCTCATCAAGATTTTTCCCTGTACCCACTAAGAGACCAAATAAGAGAATCTGCCTATGTTAAAGATAATTGCTGTGCCTACTATGTCTAAGGGATATTGTGAAAATGAGATCATATCCTCATATACTTCCATTGTATTAATGGACTGTGGCTCTGCCATTGAAAGAGTGTCAATCTTCTTCCCAGTGCCCTAACAGGTCTATCATACTGCTTTGTTCTTACTGTTCTGTTCCCCTCACCCCGTTGCGCACAATATGATGATAAGAAGGTACTAATCCTGAAAGTGAATATTTTCTAAGCAACCCTCCAGGTTATTGTTATGGTTCCAGCAGTGTCGGCTCTGTACCTCCCACGCAAGTAACGGCCCTTACTCTCTGCTTCTGTTCTAGCAATATGCTCCCCTGCTGGCTGTGTTCAGCTCTCAAGGCCAGTCAGAGTTGATCCTCCTCCAGAAAGTTCAGGAATACTGCTACGACAACATCCATTTCATGAAAGCCTTTCAGAAGATTGTGGTTCTCTTTTACAAAGGTATTCATCCACGTGCCACTGCTGTGCTTCTGTGTTTTGCTGAAGCTCTTTGAGGGACAGAGCAGGGGATGAGGAGAGGAGGTCACTGGGCTCTGTTTAGAGAGGAACAGCAAGATGCTAATTTGTGGAAGTTTTATTTAGGCAACCTTACCACATAGAGAGAGGAGGCACACACGCCATATATGCGTTGCCTCGGAAACCCTGCTTAGGCCCCTGGGCCCTTCTCATTGGTAGATGAACTGGTGGTTATTGTTTCTTAGGGATAGTGGAAAAAAAATGCAATTATGTAAAATTGAGCCTGTTGTTGAATTGCAAGGATTAGCTTTAATAACAATGAATATCAAAATGCTATATATATTATGTTCACACGCTTTTAGGAACCATAAAACTGACTTAAAAATTACTGAAATAATTAGCCTTTTTACTTTGTATTTTAGTTACTTGGCCCAGCCATTCTCCTATTTTCCAAGGGAATGGCTATTTTTAGGTTTCCACATTTACTGTCTTTTCATTGTATTTATAAGGATTAGGTTACCATGACAACTGGCACTAAAAAATGAATGCTAAAGGTTTTAACTGATCTCAATCTGTATATGTACAGCATACAAAAATGTCCTAGGCTATTTTTTAGGCCTAAATTTATGTCGTTTTGTGAGGGAGAAAAAGGAACACTTAAGAAATAATACATTTTAAACATTATAACATGTTTATTTTATTATATTCATAAGTATCATGATATCAGAAAAGTTAAATTAATACCAGCCAAATGTTTATTTTCTTTTTGATGTGTTCTTAAATTTATCTATTTTAAATGATATCTTGGAAATTTGGAAAACAAAGGTTTTACATAAATAATAGGTATTTTAAAAATGTTGAATAGCATTTCACAATGAATTTTTATTGGCTACATAGATTCTTCAAATGAATGAATCTTGTTCATGAGTATTTAGGTCATATTTTACTTTTTCAGAACACTAAGATATTCAGCAGCAGTTATAATAGTCAGTAGGAGAATATGATGGCCACCATTGCCATTTGAAGTTCAGTAATTGATGTTTTCTCCAACCAGATCTGAGTTGGATCTTCTTGGATGTAGTCATAAAATAGCAGTGTCCTAAAACTGGGCTTCACCCAATGATATCCAAAGTGATCCATCAGAACCAAATCTGCAAGCCATATTACAACTCATAGATGGTACCCAGGAGCCAAGAGTGAGAAGTGGGGCCCACCCTTCAGTGGCCACAGCTGACACCATTTGTAAAACTGGTAGAGAGACCTATGGGACAGATATCACATTTGCTTTGATGGTGGCAGATTTTTCCCACTACAGAAAAGCAAACAATTCATAAATGAGTTACCTGACCATAGTTTGCTTTCTTGCCATTTAAAAGATAACCCAATAAGTGTTTCTCACCAAATTTTTTTTTTAACTGAGACATGATTGTTTGAGTCTCGTCTTCATGAGCACCCCATCTTATTATTAAAATGCAGTCACAAGAGAATTAACAAACCCCTTGTTATGGGAAATGGCATCTAGGTGGCATATGGACTATTAAAATCCTTCAGATTTCACATTTTAACCACTAATGCAAACCTCCTTTGTCTTTAGACTTCTTATAACAACTACCGACAGGTAGTAAAACTGGCTACTTTGAGTTTTTTCTTATTCATCAGCCCCAGATGCTAAGGGTCAGTATGACCTGAAATTACAAAATAACTCAAGAAGTGAGTACTAGGAAGTAAAAAGAAGAGGCATGAGCTCTTAGACCACTCATTTGGTAATCAGCATTTAAATAACCCAAAGTTAGTGAGGCGTGGCAAGTGTGCCCTGGCCCCAGGGAACACAGGAAGGGTGAGTGTCAACATCAGTTTTAATTCTGCCTTAGTTATTTTTGGTAATGAAATTGGGAAACTTTTTAAAAAATGGAAACCTAAAATATATCACTGAGCTAGCATTTTAAATATCATTTTCTAGGTAATTTTGTAATTTTCCACAAAATGATATATATAGTGTGTTTTCCTAAGTGAAATAATTACATGTTCTCTTGAGAACATGGAATCCCTGAGGAATGATTGTTCCATACCACTGTTAAGAGCATTGCTGTGTTAACTGTGTTTACCATCTTCTCTCTTTCTTGCCAGATTTTTCCTTTGATCTTATTTTGTGCACCAGGAGACATGTATTTGATTTGTTTCTGTAAAGATTTGGATGCTCATATTCTGTGTTTTACATGCCTAGAAAGATTTAATAATCAGTGCATGTTAAAGCTCTCCTTTCCTAATATGCCTAAGAATTACCCAGAGAGCCTCTTATAAAGCACAGCTACCCCAAGGATTCTGATTCAGTAGGGCCAGGGTTGGGCCTGAGAATTTGCATTTTAACAAGTTTCCAAGGTGATGCTGTGACTGTTATACCAGGACGACTGGTGTAAAGTGTATAGAATTGAAGAAGCAACAGATTCTATGAACTCCACTAATATGTTCAAGATTATATGTACCTTTGATTTCATGTACATATACACATATTACAAATATGAAATAGTGTCTTCTGCTTCTTTTATCAAGTTTCTTTGGATTCCTTTAGTTTGTCGTAAGAAACGTAGTGCTCTAAAACAGGTTTTAAAAATGTAATGGAAACCATTGCTCCTTTTTATTTTTCATTTTTATATCTCTCTTACACACACACACACACACACACACACACACACACACCAACATGTCCAGAACTTGAGGATAACAGAAACTTGGGCATATGATTAGCCATGTCCTCATTTGCAAACCTGATTACTTAACTGAATATAATTACTGAAAGATTTATAAATCTTTTATATAAATAACAGTGGAATAAAAGCAAATAAAGTAAATAATAGCAGAGAAAAAGGTAGCAATTGGTCATTTTGCAAAGACTCTGTTTCTGTGTTAAAATCTAGATTTGTATATTTCTGAGGCAGTAAGAAGGAGTAAATCCATTGCTAACTTTCAGGCATCACATTATTGACTTTTTAAAATAATTTTCGCTTCGTTTTTCCCTGAAGACAAGTGCTGTAGACTCAGCATGGTCTAAAATGTAGAAAACTACCTTGTCAAGTACTGTTATTATCTCTATCATGGGTTTTCTTGTTTGCAGAAATTTTTTAGGTTACATTCTATCCTGCATGCAAATTTTTCTAAAAGGAGTTTTTTATTCTATTTCTAAAAAAAGGTGAGTGCCCTTCTGAGCATATATTCCCAGCATTCTTAGGGTAAATTATTTTTTACTTGCGTCCCTACGTGACACTCCTAATAAAAAATTTCTGAATTTCAAAAGTTTCAAGTGACATAGTTATAGCCTAACTTTCTAAATAACTAACATGATCTAAAATTTAGCATTTCTCAAGCCACTTTTACAATATTTTCTCTTGGATCCTCATAAACCTGTTAGAACTCTACATATTGAGAAGTACTTATTTTTTCTCGCTATGATAACAAATTTGTTCACTATACATGTGTTGAATGGATTCTATAGGGCAGGTCTTTCCTTAAATGCTGAAAATGAGATGAACAAAATATAGTCTTGACTTGCTGAATTTCAGGATGTAGAAGAAAACCAAGAATTGCATTCACCATGTCGATTGTTAAAATAAGGCTCACAAAGAGGGTATCCAAGGAAAACAGAGGAAAGGCGTCTAACTTGTTAAAGCTAATTTGGAGGGGGACAAGTGAAGGCTCTCAAGAGGTGCATGTATCTTACCAGACATCAGGAAGAAGTTGGCCAGATAGAAGGGAAAAACATATATTCTAATCTCTATGTGCCAGCCATCATACAATGTCTTTTTTTCTTACTGTCTTTTACTGTTATTCTATATTCCTAGTAGGTGTTTATGGACCATCCCACCAAAAATGGTTTCTCAGTTTTAATTACTGTTTTCCCTAATTTATCCTTAGTGGGAGAAGAAATTGTCTGGATTCTTTGTCCCTCAAGGAGTTCCTTCCTTTTCAGACCTTTCCTTTCACTAAATGGAAGTTAAATTTCTTCTTAAACTCTTTGATGTTCATGCTTTGCCTCATAAGGTGCTCTGTGTAGATACTGCAGTAGCTTTTAATTAATAATTCTTGGGTACTAGAAGTTGGATCTTTCAGCAAGTAGTTATTACCAAATTAGGTTCTTCCAAGAACTCAACATTGCATGGTTACTATGTAGACTCTTATTTTAAATTCCCCTTCTTATTTTTAACATTAAATATTCTCAATTAATGGGAACGTAAGAATATCAAGACATGAGGTTTGCAATAAGCAATGCATTTGATAGGTTCACCTATCATTTAGTGTGCCTTTCACCAACACTGACGCTGACAAGCGTTTTAGTAGTTGCATGGTCTCGTTCAGCCTCTGTGGGGCAATAAAACGTAGGAATGAGCTCTCAGCCTTCAAAAGGAAAACTCAGACAAATGGTATCACGAAAGTGCAGATACATTAGCTTTCCGACCTGTACTTTGTATCATCCTCAATTCATTAAAGTATGGAGAAAAAAACAATTCTCTTTTCCATGTTTGTCACAGTTTAAAATTATATTGTTTGTTTAGAATATTAATAATGATAGTTCAATAGTACATGAATATAATTTATAAACTCAAAAATATCCATATATTGGGTGTATGTGCTTAAAATTATCCTATAGGCAGGAAGACATGATCAAAACAGTTTGATAATTACTGGTCTAATCACAAGCATCTTAAAGATAATTTACAAATTTGGGACTTTTAAAATCCCTGTTAAAATGTTCTCGAAAAGTCTCTGCAAGGCAGTCTTACACAATAACAGATCACTTCCTCAGGACACAACTGCCTACTCATCAACTCTAAGACAGGCTCTGATGGCTGGTAGAAATTTCTTTCATCTCATTGGAGAGCTGGAAACAAAGAGCTAAAATAACTAGAAGCTAAGAGTAATTCTATAGGACTCCTGATTGTCATTCTTGCATCCAGTCTCTATAAGTAAATCTAGACTTATTGCTTCCTTTGCAAAATGTAGTGTTTTTAATGATAATAATAAACAGGTTAAAAAAAAACTTTCATTTTCATAAACAAATTATGTTCATTTTAGTCAGCTCAGTCTCTTCAATTTAATTCAAGAACATTTTCCAAGAGCCAATAATTCTTTAAAAAGAAAAAAAGCCAATATTTGTTGTGAAAATGTCAGTGATGTTTTAAATGAAAACAATATTAAATTGTTTCTGTCATTTTCATAAGTTGAAATTATATTTTAGAGTAATTTATTAACATGTTATGGCTTTATCAGTATTTGTAATGTATTGAGCCCTTCTCGGGAACAATAATAAGCCCTATATACCTGTTTTTTGTCTCGTTTCCCACCAGAAATTCCCAAACAACAACCCATTGGAACACTGGAACATCAGAACATTAGAAGAATGTTAGAACAACCCATTAGAACATTAGAACATTGGGAGAATATGTACACTCATTTTTATATTCTCCTTCCTATTCTTAACATTAAATACTCCCAATTAATGGTATCTTGAGACTATCCAAGCACATTTGTAGAATTTAGAGTTTTGGACAAAAAATAGTTAATTTTTTCTTTGAAACTTGTGGAAACCTAGCTAATGTATCTGTTTTCTCTTAATGTAGTAGAGGAAACATGAAGTTGTTTTAAAACATGACATTTGTGTAGTAACTTTGGAATTTTGATTTAAAATTGCAGCTGATGTGCTGAGCGAAGAGGCAATACTGAAATGGTATAAGGAAGCACATGTTGCCAAAGGCAAAAGTGTTTTTCTTGACCAGATGAAGAAATTTGTTGAGTGGTTACAAAATGCAGAAGAAGGTATGATTCTGTTTAGAAACTTTGATCGCCTTTAAACACTGTCTCGTTATCCATCAAAATATTTACCTCTTCCACAGATTTTACTTGCTTTCCTAAAACTAAAATTCTTGAGGTATCTTCTGTATCAAACCTTTTGCTGACATCTTAGCTCTCCTTTCTGAAATCATGGCTATAAAAATTTCCACGTTAAAAAAAAAAAAAGAAATGAAATGCTTGAATTATCTACTCTGATGGAGGAAAATCAGGAAGAAACAATCAGTGGATGTAAAAGGAGAAAAATACATTTAGCTTAATCACATATTATGGAACTCTATAGATTTTTATGACACCTTTACCAATTAACTGGCAATTTTAAATAATGGAAATACAAGGTAGAAGACTAATAATGGATAAGAGTGAATTCAGGGCCGGGCACGGTGGCTCATGCCTATAATCCCAGCACTTTGGGAGGCCAATGCAGGTGGATCAAGAGGTCCCATCCTGGCCAACATGGTGAAACCCCATCTTTACTAAACATACAAAAAAATCAGTGGGGCATGGTGGCACACACCTGTAATCCCAGCTACTCAGGAGGCTGAGGCAGGAGAATCACTTGAACCCAGGAGGTGTAGGTTACAGTGAGCCAGGATCGTGCCACTGCACTCCAGCCTGGCAACAGAACAAGACTCCATGTCAATCAATCAATCAGTCAATAAAAAGAGTGAATTCGATTAAGAATAAAAAGTTTATCTTAGGTAATCCAAAGAAGAAAAGTTATATTGTTCAATTTTATATATATTCAAATATATTCAAATTTTATCATTTATATGTATACATTTAATATATGTAATATATACATTTATATATTTAATATTATATGTTAAATATTTGTATATATTTGAATGTTGCATTTTTAGACAAGCAAAATTTACCTGAAAGCAGAAAAGAGCAAGCGTTTGCTGTCTGTTCTCATGTGATTGTTTTACCTTATAAGGGGTGCCTAGGGTAAAAGTATGCTGGGGTAATGGCAGGTTTCTGAGTTGGTGACTGTAGAAACTCATGACCTTAATTAGAGGAATCCAGGGGGAAATACCTAACTTCTTTCTTTCTTCTCTCCTAGAATCTGAATCAGAAGGTGAAGAGAATTAAATGGCTCAACAAGCACAATACCTAGGTTACCACACACCACTTTTTGATTGGGAATGCTGAACCATTTGGGAAGAGAAACTTGGCTTCTGTTTTTGCAAAGGAAAAAAATAATAGGATAGGCTTCCCTTGTGGAGAGGGGGAAATGGTTTTGTTTTTGTTTTGTTTTTAAATGGAGCCCTGAGGCATCAGCTATTATACTTGGGACTCTACCTCTCACTCACTGTATGCTAACTTAAAGCCATTCAGCAAGGAGTCAAGTAGGAATCTGAAATTAAATACTCAACAGACTCCTCTTTTTTTAGCTGTATTTTTCAGGTACTGTGTGGTGATCGCCCCACTGGTGTCTATTACAGGCCACTTTGGTAGTTGTGTATCTGCTCGTGTATGTGATTTGACAAACCAGTTTTTTAAAATAAATGGCTTTTTAAAAATCTGGGCTCATATTGTCAGAGCTTTTATTTCTTTCTTGTACATGACATCTTACACAGGTGGTATTTCAGTGTTTTTTCTCTTCTCATCCACAATATTGAATGGTTATATTTCTTGTCACCTATTAAAACTATTCTGTTTCTCTCATCTCATGAGTCATGGCAAAGGAGAAATTAACCCCAAAATACATGCACATTGGTCTTATTGATAATACCGTGGTTATATTATTAATTAAGCATATAAATATATGTTCCACATTGGTTGTTTTCCTCAGCTCTATTTTCTCCCTACTTAGAGGAGAGCTAATTTATATATATAGGTTTAAGTCTTTGTATTTATTTATGACTAAGTTATTTTATTCTTAGGTTAACCTTATTCTTTAGGTTATTCTTCTCTCAGTAGTATGAGTACGAAACATCTGAATATTTGGGAAAACTATATTACAGAAGTCCTTTTTTTTTTTTTTAACTTTTGAAAAGCTTAAGGTACTGCCCTGCTGCTAAGGGTGATGGTAATCTCTAAGAAGGAAACATTTTAAGACTAGAACCAAAAGGATGATACATTAGTAACCCATGTACTCATTAAGATAAGCAAAAGAAAACTTGTCATTGTTGTATCACCATCATCCTGTTTCTAAAGAGGGTTTTCTAATTTCCTGTTTATCTTTAGGAAAGAAAAATACTACTTAACATTTTCTAGCACAAAGTATTTTTTCCAAACAAAACTTGAGATAGTGAATTTAAGTTAAGGCAAACTAAAGAACATGTTAATAAATTTTATTTTTTACTTTTTTTTGTGACAGTGTTTCACCATGTTGGTCAGGCTGGTCTTGAACTCCTGACTTCAGGTGATCCGCCCGCCTCAGCCTCCCAAAGTGCTGGGATTACAGGCATGAGCCACCGCGCCCAGCCTGTTAATAAAATATTAAAGGAAAAATGCAAGTTTTAAAGAATGTGGTTTTTTACATCAAAAAAGCTATATGTGTATATACCTTACCTTTATAAATACATAAAAGAGAAAATAAATAATATTCTCTAATAATAATCTTTTCTAATAATTGTCATAAATGTTATTTCTGTATGTATCTTGGACAACGATGGAAGAAAAGGAAAGAATAATTTTTCTTTTTATTCTTCATACCTGTTTAGATTTCCTTAGAGTGTCTGATACATTCATAATTTAAAAATTAATGTGTTTATTTTGGAAAACATCAAAAAGCTTTAGGAAAAAGCAGACGTTACACAGTATTCAACCACAAAAATGGGAACTTCTAACGTTCTTATATTTTTTACAAATATAGTTTTGCTTAATTCTTAAAAAATTAAGTCCATTCTATGTTACTTTTATATCCTGCTCTTTAATCATATTCTGTATTTTTACCATATCAATAACTATTCTTCAAAAACATGTTTTTTAAACATGTCATTGTTCTTGGTCTGGAAGGGTTACAATTTATTTGTTAATTCTAGAGCTCTGTATAAGGTATCTTTAACTTTATGCTTTTAAAAGTTACCATTTAAAATATACCTCTATATAAATTTTTGTTCATCTATAGTTATTTAGAAAAAACATGGAATTTGGGTCAAATGATTTGAACATTTTAACACAATGTGATCTCACTTTCTGGATTTGCATTTATACATTTAAATATATTTTACTCCCATTTGGGGCATAGTTCAAGGCAATATCATTTCAATAAGAAATTAAAACTTATTTGTTAGTATCTAAAAATAGAATGCTACACTTTGAAACTTCCGGAATTCAGCAGTTTCCAATTTGTAAAATTTTGTTGGGGTAGAGGGAAATAAAAATCTTTCATTTTCAAACCAAGAAACAAACAGCTGTAAAACATATCATGTCTTGGATAGTCATAGAATTGTTAGTTTTGAGACAATGTGTGTCCCATTACTAATTTCTAAAACGTCTTCCCAGCTCATGCTGATTCAGTGTTTCTGACCTCACCTGCTCTGAACTAATGGAAATGATTTCCTGTCTGCTCTCTGTACTTTTGAGAAAGGATAGTCTTCAAGGTCCCTCCTGGTATACCCTACACTGAAATGACCGTTTACTTCTGGAATAGGTAGGTGTAAAATGTTTCTTCCATGTAAAACACCTTTTTAGAACTAATGTTGGCATAATTGAAACCTTGACGTCTTGATTTTATGTGTGTTTTAACTATTTATTGACTCACAACATATAGAAAAGTGCATCAAAGTTGTTGACTTGAATGGAAATAGCACACCTGTGTAATCAGCGATCCAGTGAAGAAATCCAATGTTAGACTCCTCCTGCCTCTCCCGACCACAGTGTCCACCCAGGAAATCATGATCCTGGATTCTTTTTGCCTGTGTTTGAAATTGATGCATTTAATATTGTTTTGTTAATGTCGTCTTTTACTCAACCTTGTTTTACCTTTTTGTGTTGTTGTTGTTCTTCGTGTTTCATTGTTTTCTGGTGTGTGATTAAGTAGACACCGTTGACCTACCAACAATAATACCCAGCTCTCAGCAGGAACATGTGAAACATGAGAACATTATTTTTTTAATGGACCTGAATGTTGCACTATGTTCTTGGCAGAGAACAATTTCTAGGTACCTATCTGTTTTTTTAGAGATAATTTTTAGAGCACATGCTTTTCCTCATTACAAAAAAAAAATCATCCATGTCTTCTCTGGAAAAGTAGTCACATCTTTATGGGCAAGATATACATATATTTTAAGTGAAATCATAAACTACTGTGGCTTCAGTTGTTTGTATTTCTTCCCACATTTGGCTTTTGCTGCTGTGTAAGTGGAGGGGTAGAGATAGGAACTTGGAATTGATTGACTTAAGTGTGGATACCATTCTGCCATTTTTTTGCTGTTAAACTAGTTAGGTAGTCACTTAACTCTTGGTATTTACTTTGCTTAATTGTAAAAAATAAGAGCCTGGACAAGATTTAGCCTTAAACCAATACTGTGAGCCACCCAAAGTAATCTGCAAAACTGTTTTCATCAGGTTGTCAGTGGGCTGTGACCTAAGAAAAGTAAAATATGATTGGGCTACCTTGCTGATCCTCAAACTTCCACATGCATCAGGATCACCTAAGGGCTTGTTACAGTTGATGGCACCCCTGCCAGCCTGTGTCTGACCCAGTAGGGCTGTCTAAGGATTTGCATTTCTAACAAGTTCCCAGATGACACCACTCTCTGTCAGAACCATACTTGGAGAACTGCGGGGCCACGTGGTTACTTAGCTCCATTTCTGGGCTGACTTTCCTAAGTCCATTATGTCTTCAGTTAAGGAGATGGATTGTATTTTGTTTAACTCTGTATATTCGACTGCCATACAGCATAGCACACAGCTTGCCAGGAAGTTGGTGTCCCATAAAGTTTGAATGTCTAAATGAATGAATGTGCATTAAGAATTCCTTTTTAAAGAGTCGATGATAAATTCATCTTAAATTGTTCCTATACCTTCTTTAAAAAGTTCAGGATTGGCACCACAAAGATATTCCTCAAGAAGAGCAACCCCAAGGCACATTATCGTCAGATTCACCAGGGTTGAAATGAAGGAGAAAATGCTAAGGGCAGCCAGAGAGAAAGGTCGGGTTACCCACAAAGGGAAGCCCATCAGACTCACAGCAGATCTCTCAGCAGAAACCCTACAAGCCAGAAG
>CAUYLG010073639.1:0-16415 GCA_963573385.1 Cacajao melanocephalus | reverse complement strand
ATTTCTTGGGTCTTCTGTTATTCCGTAGCAGGTCCTCCAGCTCTTTGCAGCTGCGCACACCATTCACCTTGACTAAGACCTGGAGCTCCTGGGGCATGGAGATCATGAACTGCTCCATCACCAGCATGTCCAGGATCTGCTGTTTGGTGTGGAGGTCGGGCCTCAGCCACAGATGGCACAGCTCAGTGAGTTTCCTCAGAGCCTGGATGGGGTCCGACTGCTCCGGGCAGCTGAACATCCTGAAGTTCATGTGCCAAGTCTCAGGGTCCCCATAGTCGTTTCTAAGTTGAGTTCCTGGGGATGCCACGGACCGTGGCAGCTGTAACCCAGGGCTGTTTCGGGGTTCTCCCTGACGCCACGAGGGTCTGCAATTTGCAGCCATATCTAGTGGAGAATTTTTCAATTAGTCTCTGAGCAAGCTCTTTCAGTAACTAGCATCTAATTGAGACCTGTCTACACAAGCCGCCCCTGGTTTTTCTCAGTAATGGATTCACTGTTTGTTCAGAAGTCTGCAGAAAGAAAGCATAAGCCCAATTAGTGTAAGTTTCTACTCCACCCACCCCGCCCTTCCAAATCCCTCATCCCAATCCTGGATCCTCTTCCCCTCTAGCATCGGACTCAGCACCGTGGAAATCAATCCACCCTGTCATTCTTCCAGTGTCTATACTGGACTGCATGTTCTGGGGTAAATCTGAACCCTCCCTGGATTATGACCTCTAGGGGATTATTGTGCAGAGCAGGAACTGGTTTTCCTTTCAATGAGAACAACGTTGTCCTTGACTGTAAATTAAATGAGATATGTTTGTGAAGCTCCTAAAATCTGATGCAATGATAATGTCAGTTCTGGCTGGGCCCGGTGGCTGTAATCCCAGCACTTTGGGAGGCTGAGGCAGGTGGATCACGAGGTTAGGAGTTCAAGACCAGCCTGGCCAAGATTGTGAAACCCAGTCTCTACTAAAAATACAAAAAACTAGCTGGGTGGGTGGCCGGTGCCTGTAATCCCAGCTGCTCAGGAGACTGAGGGAGAGAATTGCTTGAACCTGGGAGGTGGAGGTTGCAGTGAGTCGAGATGGAGCCACTGTACTCCAGCCTGGGTGGCAGAGCAAGACTCTGTCTCAATAAATAAATAAAGTAAACTCTTTATGTTTTCCCATTAAGAGATGATCCAAGGCAAACCCTTACTCATAATTATGCAAAAAGATAGAGAAAAAATATTAATCATTACAACCTATGATTGTCCCCAACACATTTTTCTTGTTAACCCCAGGATATGTATTTGCTGCAGGGAAGAGGGGGCACTATAAAATTCTAGGAGAATTAAGCTCCTGCACAGATATCTTGTTATTTTGGTAAAATACACATTCATAACATTCATCACTTTTACTAAGAACATGCACTATTTTGTACAACCATCACCACTTTCTAATTCCAGAATTATCTCCTTACCCCAAACCGGAATCCTATCCCCATCAGTAATCACTCCCTGCCCCACTCACCGCAGCCCCTGGCAATCAATAATCTGCTTTCTGCCTCTGAGAGTTTCTCAATTCCTTATCTCATTCCATAAAAAGGATTAAAGTTTTATGTAATTTTCAGGAAGCGGGATGATAACATAGAAAGCTTTTTTCTTTTTTCTTTTTGAGACAGGGTCTTGCTCTGTCACCCAGGCTGGAGGGAAATTCGCAGCCATGGTTCCCTCAGCCTCAACTTCCTGGGCTCAAGTGATTCTCCCACCTCAGCCTCCCTTAAGTAGCTGGGACTACAAGTGCATCACCACGCCTGGCTAATTTTTATAGGTTATTTTTGTAATAGAGACGGGGTTTCCTTATGTTGCTCAGGCTGGTCTCAAACTCTGGGCTCAAGTGATTCAATTGTTTGGCCTCCCAAAGTGCTGGGATTACAGGTGTGATGGCATCGCAGCCACCAAGAGGTTTTTATTTTTTATTTTAATTATTTTATTTATTTGTGTTTTTTGAGCTGGAGTTTCGCTCTGTTGCCCAGGCTGGAGTGCAGTGGTGCAATCTCGGCTCACCTGTTTTGGGGTTCATGTGGCTCTCCTTCAGCCTCCCGAGTAGCTGGGATTATAGGTGTGCACTACTATGCCCAGCTAATTTTGGTATTTTTAGTAGAGATGGGGTTTCACCATGTTGGCCAGGCTGGGTCTCAAACTACTGACCTCAAGTGATCCCCATGCCTCAGCCTCCCAAAGTGCTGGGATGACAGGTGTGAGCCACCCTCCCGGCTATTAAAACATTTTTTTAAATAAAAGAAATAACAAAACTAACATTAAGGCCAGGCATGGTGGCTCACGCCTGTCATCCCAACACTTTGGGAGGCTGAGGTGGGTGGATCACAAGGTCAGGAGTTCAAGACCAGCTTGGCCAACATGGTGAAACCCTGTCTCTACTAAAAATACAAAAATAGCCTGGCGTGGTGGTGCATGCCTGTAGGCCCAGCTACCGGGGAGGCTGAGGCAGAAGAATCACTTGAACCCCAGAGGCGGAGGTTGCAGTGAGCTGAGACCATTAAATAGGTTTACTGTACAGCATGGTGACTATAGTTCACAGCAATGTATTGTATTGTATTGGAAATTGCTCCTGGCTTGAACCCAGGAGGCAGACACTGCAATGAGCCGAGATTGTGCCACTGCACTCCAGCCTGGGCAACAGAGCGAGACTCGGTCTCAAAAAAAAACCAAAAAACAAAAAACCATTACACAGGTCTACTATACAGCATGGTGACTGTAGTTCACAGCAATGTATTGTATACTTGGAAATTGCTAAGGGAGTCAATTGGAAGTGTTCTCATGACCAAAAACTGGTAAGACTGTACCGTGAAATGTGTACTGTGATGTAGAGCCTATGAGAGTTTGCTCAATTTAGCCATTGCACAAGGCACACATTTAACACATGATGCTGTGCACCATACACATACACGATTAAACATATGTATTTCTCAATTTGAAAGTAAATTAGGCCTGGCATGGTGGCTTACCCATCACCTCAGCACTCCTGGAGGTGAAGGCAGCAGAACTGCGTGAGCCCGGCAGTGAACCGTGATTGTGCCTCTGTGCTCCAGACTGGGAGACACATCCAGAGGCCTTCTCATTTTGTTTATTTATTTTTTATTAAGTAAATCAATACTTGCGATTCTCCTGCCTCAGCCTCCCAAGTAGCTGAGATTACAGGCGCCTGCCACCACACCCAGCTAATTTCTGTATTTTCAGTAGAGATGGGGTTTCACCATTTTGGCCAGGCTGGTCACGAACTCCTGAGCTTATGATCCACCCACCTCGGCCTCCCAAAGTGCTGGGATTATAGGCATGAGCCACCGTGCCTGGCCGTAAATCAATACATTTT
This sequence comes from Cacajao melanocephalus, assembly GCA_963573385.1. Classification (NCBI taxonomy): domain Eukaryota; kingdom Metazoa; phylum Chordata; class Mammalia; order Primates; family Pitheciidae; genus Cacajao; species Cacajao melanocephalus. The sequence continues at coordinate 13,056 of CAUYLG010073639.1, read as the reverse complement.
TTAAAAGCATACAGATATAAGGGAGAAAAGGCAGCCTGAAATTCTGGGAATTAAAGAGGTTTCCCCGCCGGTTTCCCTAAGTGCCCCTGCTCAGGAGGTGGAGATTGAGACTGAGGCGGGGCAGACTGCTTGAGTCGAGGAGTTTGAGACCAGCCTGGGCAAACGTCTCTACAATAAATAAAAAATGCAATTGGGCAGCGTGGTGTGTGTTCCTGCAGCCCCAGCTAGCGGGAGGCAGAGGCCAGCCGATGGCTTGAGCCTGGGAGTTCCAGAGTAGCCTGGGCAATGAGCGAGACCCCATCTCCAAAAAGTAAAACAAACACTTAACTATTATGAGAAAGTGAATATTACTTTTTTTTTTTCTTCTTCTTCTTCTTTGAGACGGAGTCTCCCTCTGCTGTCCAGGCTGGAGTGCAGCAGCGAGCTCAGCTCACTGCAACCTCTGCTTCCTGGGTTCAAGCGCTTCTCCCGCCTCTGCCTCCCACAGTGCTAGGATTACAGGCGCGTGCCACCACGCTTGGCTAATTTTTTGTATTTTCAGTAGAGACAGGGTTTCACCATGTTAGCCGGGATAGTCTCGAACTCCTGACCTCGTGATCTACCCGCCTCCGCCTCCAACAGCGCTGGGATGACACGCGTGAGCCACCGCACGCGGCAGGCCGAGAGAGTTAGTATTATCCCTATTTTACAGAAGCGTTACATAACAAGTCAGAGTTAACAATGGGGTGCAAAGGAGACGCGCTGCCTTCACAAGGTCTCCGAGCAAATGCCTGAGAAAATAAACCCAAATCTTTCTGAAAACAACCCCTCCACCGCACGCCAACTCCTAAACCCCATAGACAGCTCCACCGGACACTCACCTCCTTCTTGGCTTCCGCCTCCGACCTCCTCGCGTGTGGGATGTGCTCTCCACCTGGCCGGGAGCTGAACTGCTCTATTTATAGAGAACCAGAGGGACTCCAGGCCCCTTTTCTGGTTCCCTACGCTGCCCCATGATTGGTTTAGGGCCATAGAATCCATTTTAGGTGATTGGCGTTGATTGCATTTCCCAATGAAACCCCACCCACAGGAAATTAAAGTATTAAACATGCCTACTGTGCAAATAACATTGCTTGTCCCGCTCTACTGAGTGATTTGTCATATTTCTGAAGTATCTGGAGGCGTCAGGGAATATAGATCCGCAAGTTTTAGCCACTTTGGGTCTCCTCATGCCACAGACAGTAATATCCTAACAAGTAAAGGACGTGTTAAGAGCTGGTTGACTTCGCTGATAAAAACGAAATGGTTTAAAAAAAAAAAAAAAGGAAAGAAAAAATCAAAATAGTTGGTTGATTAATATCAAACCAGTGATTTAATCTCATTTGAGCAAAGCTTTCACATCCAAGATACTGAAAATAGGGCACATTCATTGTTGATATGTAATGAATATTTGTGATCATTTTTTACCTTTTTTTTTTTTTTTTTTTTTCAAAATCTTGGAATTCACATGTGAAAGCTTTGGTTGAGCTAGACGAAATCACTAGTTTGCTATTAGCCAATCTACCATGACATAAAGACAGTGGGAACCAGGGAAAGCAACATGGACCCCACTCTGCGTTCACTCCGGGATAGTGGGAGGCTGGTTTGTACATCCACTGAGGGTCCTACAGGGTTCCCTAGTTCTCAGCCCCCTCAGTTAGGGCTCTCAAACAGGAAAGGCCTTAATGGTGGGTGTGAATTTTACTGTGTGGATCATGGGGTTAATGTGGAATGATAATTAAGTGCTTGGCAGGATTAGATTATACTTTGAGAAGTTCACACCATCAATTGGATGGCACTAATCCATTCAAATAGTGACTCAGTCACTTTAAATTCAGCGTAAACATTTTCGTCTAACCTTTAAAATAAATTGAAGGGCTGTTGGTTTTACACTTATTCCGGTTTGAATCCCCTTGAAAAATCTTTTTTTTTTGAGATGGTGGTCACACTCTGTCACCCAGGCTGGAGTGCAATGGCATGACCTTGGCTCACTGCAACCTCCGCCTCCCAGGTTCAAGCGATTCTTCTGCCTCAGCCTCCCAAGTAGCTGGGATTACAGGCACGTGCCACCACACCCAGCTAATTTTTGTATTTTTAGTAGAGATGGGGTTTCACCATGTTGGCCAGGTTGGTCTTGAACTCCTGACATCAGGTGATCCACCCACCTCAGCCTCCCAAAGTGCTGGCATTACAGGCGTGAGCCACCATGCCTGGCTGCAAAATCTTAAGCTATTTAACTTTGGGAACTTCAAACTTCTTGTGAGTAGAACCTTCCTGATGTGTTGTTTTGAAGATGAAATAAGACTGGGTCAGTAAAGTGCTCGATACAAGGTCATTTTGCCAAACGGTCGTGACAATTATTTTCTGGAGCATTTTCTCATACTTTGTGATATTTTTCCTTCTTAACCACTGAGGTGTTGACAATGGACTAGAGTTAAGAATGGAATTATTCACTGGAATTAACTGGGAGCTGCCTAAACCACCATCTGCCTACCCAACTCCTCTGAATCCTTCCCTCTGGAAACTCATAGTCTATTTCTGTGAAGAACATTGTTGGTATTTTGGTAGGGATTGCATCAAATCTGTGGATGTCTTTTTTTTCTTTTCTTTTTTTTTGAGAGGGAGTCTCCGTCGCCCAGGCTGGAGTGCAGTGGTGTGATCTTGGCTCACTGCAATCTCCACCTCCTGGGTTCAAGCGATTTCCCCTGCCTCAGCCTCCTCAGTAGCTGGGGCTACAGGTGTGTGCCACCATGCCCGGCGAATTTTTTGTATTTTTTAGGAGAGACGGGGTTTCACCATGTTGGCCAGGATGGTCTCGATCTCCTGACCTCGTGATCCACCCGCTTTGGCCTCCCAAAGTGCTGGGATTACAGGCCTGAGCCACTGCACCTGGCCGGGACTTTGCACTCTTTAGCCAGCATCTCCTCAATTCTCCCACCCCATTCCATGGAGCAGGAAACCCTGGGGAATGGAAACAGGATTCTTGTCTTCACTTTGCTGCTTTTTACCAATTTCTCTGCCTCACTCACTGGAGAATTGGCTGCTAGCTCACACACCTCCTCTCCTACCTAGATCTGAAGTCTTCTTTGTAAGTTTAGCATCCAGGCACACAACCTCTCACCACTCTGGCCACGGAAATCCATTTTCTCTACAGTCATGGTTCTGATGGCTTTGCCTGCAGTATCCTCTCTTGTCATCACGTTCTCAACATTCTCTTTTCTGGAACTTGCACAAATATCAGAATCTAGAAGCCAAGCATGGCACATTCTGACAGAAAAGGCTACAATGCTCTTGTGCCAAACCAGCTGGAATCAGCCCCACCCCACTGAATCCCTCCACTTTTCTATGAAATGGCCCACCTATCTTGTTTTTTTTCTTTCTTTTTTTTTAGATGGAATCTCATTCCCGTCGCACAGGCTGGAGTGCAATGGCATGATCTTAGCTCACTGCAACCTCCACCTCCCGGGTTCAAGCAATTCTCCCTTCTCAGCCTCCCAAGTTGCTGGGATTACAGGCGCCCACCACCACGCCCAGCTAATTTTTGTATTTTTAGTAGACACAGGGTTTCCTTATGTTGCTCAGGCTGATCTCAAACTCCTGACCTCAGGTGATCCACCCAACTCGGCCTCCCAAAGTGCTGGGATTACAGGCATGAGCCACCGCGCCTGGCTTTTTTTTTTTTTTTTAATGAAGATCTGTAACTGTTTTTCACACCCGATTAAAAAAAATACTACAGTTCTCCCCAGACTTTCCTTTGATACAATAGGTGAACAAAATAGATTTTTTTTCCCCACAAATATCAGCAGACACTTCCTGGCACCCCACACTGCATTGCAGGGGTGTTAACAGTCCCAGTTCAGATGTGCAGTGTTTCAGATGGATGCACCGTAACAAGGATCTCACTGCGGGACCATCCTCAGAATCACATTCAGTCATGGGGCTGCCCTTCTAGGCTGGCAGAAAAGGAACTGGGGCCAGGCAACGTGAGTGCCCACAGTGACTCACACCTGTAATCCCAGCACTCTGGGAGGCTGAGGCAGGAGGCTTTCTTGAGCCCAGGAATTGGAGAGCAGCCTGGGCAACGTAGTGAGACCCTCATTTCTACACATCACTTAAAAATTAGCCAGACCCGGTGGCGCACACCTGTGGTCCCAGCTACTCCGGAGGCTGGAGTGAGAGGATCCCTGGAGCCAAGCAGGTCGAGGCTGCAGTGAGCAGAGATTGCGCCACTGCACTCCAGCCTGGGTGACTGAGCGAGGTCCTATCTTAATTTCCAGTCAGTCTTGGAAAACAAGGAAAAAGAGTTTCTTCCTCTCCTCGTCCTCAACTTCCTTTGAACCTGGGAGGCGGAGGTTGCGCTGAGCAGAAATCGCGCCACTGCACTCCAGCCTGGGCAAGAGTGAGACTCCGTCTCAAAAAAAAAAATTAAAATTGGAAACTAGAAAACGGTTGTTGACCCCAAAAATTCGCCTTCCCTCTTTCCGCCACTGTTCCTCGCCCCCGCTCTTTTGCTTTCCAGCTATCCAGCTGCGGATACTGCGTCCTAGCGGCTATTTTCACCGGGAAATCTGCGCCCACGAAAATCAGTGAGAAATGTTGGTGCTAAAAGGGCCTCATTCCCAGCCGAGTTTCGGGAGGTCAGGAGGACGGGGCGCTGCTCGGACTGGGGGTACAGGGCGGAGGCCAGCGGGGCTCCCGGGACACCCCGGCCCAAGCCAGGTCGCCTCCGATCTCGAAGCAAGAAGAGAAAGGCACATTCAGGGGGTCGCGTGCGTCTGGCTTTTGTGCACAGAGCGCTGCGGGCGCGCGGCGGTCCCGGGTCCTCCGAGGTCGCGCCCTCATCGCCGTGGGGCTCCCAGCGGGGCTCACCCGCCGCTTGATCGCGGCAACTCCTCGTCTCCCCGGGCTGTGTTTGGCCGACGTCTCCGCAAAGGGGCAGCTCCACGCGTCAGCCAAGGACTTGCCTTCGCCGTCTGAGATCTCGCGCCCGCCCTCCAGGTCCGCCTTGTAGTCCACCAGGATCCCGGGCGCGCGCTGGCCTCGCCTCCCGCGTTAGGACCTGGTCCTGCCTGGGCTCGAGGGCCTGGAAGCTCTGCAGGGTTGAGGTGAGGCTTAGACGAGGGTGAAGCGCCGGCCGTTCTCCAGGCTCCGGAGCCGCTAGGTGCCCGCCGTGTCCTGGGTCCCTTGCACCGATAGCGCGGATTTCCCCTCTTCCCGTCTCCCTGCGGGGGCATCGTTGGTGGGCGGGTCGGCTCTCGGGGAAGGAGCCGGTGGCAGCTGCGCGGTGATCACGGACTCGCCCGCCCTCCCGAGCCCGGCGCCCCGCCTGGTCCTGTCTCCGGGCTGCGGGGGTGCTGCGTGCGGGGAAGGCTGGGCTCGCGGCTGGACTCCCTTTTCCTCCCCCAGCTCCGCGGGAGAACCCGGGAGAAAGAGCTCTGGGAACGCAGGGCGCAGAAACCACCACGCCGGGACCGTGTCCCTGGGGTGCAGCCATGCGGGGAACCCAGAGGACCACGTGGCGAGCCGGGAGGATCATCTGGGGAACCGGGAGGATCATCTGGGGAACCCGGAGGACCACGCGGCGAGCCGGGAGGATCATCTGGAGAACCGGGACGACGACGCGGGGAGCGGGGAGGACCATCTGGGGAACCAGGAGGACCACGCGGGGAGCCTGCGCGAGCTGACCTGGAGCTCCTGGCCGGGATGGGGAGGCGGCAGCGGAGGCTGTGGACGTGGCTGCTCATTGCTGGACGGGCGGGTGGCGCTTGGGTGGAGCCCCCGCGGAACGTGAGCCCACCGCTGCTGCCTATTGCGTGCTGTGTGTGTGTGTGTGTGTGTGTGTGTGTGTGTGTGTGTAATAGAGATGGGCGTCTTCCTATGTTACCCAGGCTGGTCTCGACTTCAGGGGATCCGCCCACCTCGCTTCCCAAAGTGCTGGGATTACAGGTCTGCACCACTGTGTTTTGATCTAGCGGGATCAGCTGTGAAGTTTGAGTGGAGCCGCAACCCGTCCCCCTGCAGGGCCCCTGAGAAATGCAGAAGGGCCTCTGTCAACGCCTCTGCACACTCAGGGCGAAGGTGTGGATTCCAGGGTAGCTCCTGTGGACGATTAGTGTTGTTTACGTATTTATTTTTTTGTGACAGAGTCTCCTTATGTCACCCAGGCTGGGATGCAGGGTCACAGCTCACTGCAGCCTCGACCTCCTGCGCTCCAGCGATTCTCTGACTTTGGTCTCACAAGTAGTTGAGACTTCAGGCATGGGCTACCAAGCCAGCTCTGCTTTTTTTTTTTTTTTTTTTTTTTTTTTTGTAGGGATGGGATCTTACTATGTAGCTTAGGCAGGTCCTGAATTCCAGTGCCTCCTCCATCCTCCTGCCTGGGACTTACAAAATTTGGGGATTACAGGTGTGAGCCACCCCGTTCCTTTAGTATAGGGAGGGTGTGTTTCACATGGAAATTTTATTTCCTGTTTTTAAAATACCACAGGAAGATCAGAGTGATCCTGTTGTTTAAGTGCCTTTAACTTAAACAGCTGATTTGCCAGTAGGGTGTATTTTTAATTCCTTCAGAGGCCCTGGCCCCTGCAGCAGCAACAAACCCATTAGTACAGCAAGAAATAAAATGTCAGGTCACCTAACGATGGGGCTGTGCTCTGAGAAACGCATCACTAGATGATTGCGCTGCTGTGAGAACATCACGGAGTGCACTCACAAACCCAGAGGGTGCAGCCGACCACACACCTGGGCCACACACACCTGCGCAGAGTTTCTGGACGACAGAACTTCAAGAAAGGCAGCCAACCCCACCCACCCCACTCCGCTGGTCAGCGTTTTGAGGGAAATCCAGACCTGCCTGGTTGGTCAGTGAGCGTGCCGTCTCGGATCTACTCACCCTGGCTCACTCCCCTCTCTCTGATCACTGTGTGTGTTAAGTATATTGGCTTGCTTGTTGGTGTGTGAAAACCTCACAAATAAACTGTGACTTCAAATGCTTTGAATTGATGACTGAGTCTTTGTAAAACCCCTTGGCCCCCGTGGAATCGGCACAGCCTGGCATCTTCAATCCAGACATGGTTCTCTACCATTTAGGTTTGTGTAAGTAAGCTTCTGATGGTCTTGCAAGTTTCAGAAAAGGTTCAGAAACTGATGGTGAGGGACAGTATCAGAGGGAAAGTGGTCGAAACCTTAACTGGAATGTGGAAGAAAAGAATCTCAGTGGCCAGGAAGATAAGAGATTGTATGCCTGGATGCTGAACTCACAAAAATTTCAGAATCTAAGGCTGGGCGAGGTGGCTTATGCCTGTGATCCCAGCACCCACCCAGTAAATAATTTTTGGATAAGAAAAAAAAAAATCCGGGGCCGGGCTCGATGGCTCACGCCTGTAATCCCAACACTTTAGGAGGCCAAGGCAGGTGGGTCACCTGAGGTCAGGAGTTTGAGACCAGCCTGACCAAGATGGTGAAACCCCATCTCTAAAAAAAGAAAAAAAAAAAAAAAAAAAGAAAAAAAATCCCACCACAAAATACTGCTTCAAAACCTCATTGCCCAGGGGTTAGAAACCAGCCTGGGCAAAACACCATCTCTTCAAAAAATATAAAAATTAGCCAGGCATGGTGGCACCTGTGTCCCAGCTACTTGGGAGGCTGAGGCAGGAGGATCCTTTGAGCCCAGGAGGCGGAGGTTGCAATGAGCTGAGATTGTGCCATAGCACTCCAGCCTGACTGACAGAACCAGATTCTGTCTCAAAAAAAAACAAATTAAAAAACCCCAAACATGACCGGGCAAGGTGGCTCATACCTGTAATCCCAGCATTTTGTGAGGCCGATGCAGGCACATCACTTGAGGTCAGGAGTTTGAGACCAGTCTGACCAGCATAGTGAAACCCTGTCTCTACTAGAAATACTAAAATTAGGTGGGCACGGAGGTAGGCGCTAGTAATTCCAGCTACTCTGGGGAGGCTGAGGCGAGAGAATTGCTTCAACCTGGAAGGTGGAGGTTGCAGTGCCACACTGCATTCCAGCCTGGGCAACTGAGGGAGACTCCATCTTAAAAACAAAACAAAACAAAACTCCAAAAATGGTAGTGTTTCACCACACACACACACACACACACATCAAAAAAATATAAAGAAAACCAGGGGTGGTGGCACATGCTCCTAGTCCCAACTACCAAGGAGGCTGAGGCAGGATTGCTTGAGCCCAGGAATTAAGAAAAAAGTAGATAATAGCACTGAAATGTCCTTTGAAAGAAGAAGAAAAAAAATAAATAATGAAATGAAAATAGTAACTATGTGAAGTGATGGATATGTTAATTAGCTCAATTGTCATGATGATTTCACCATGTATACCTATATGTAAACATCATAATGGTTAGGTTAGTCACTATGGATCCACAGAGGCCAGGAGTTGGAGACCAGCCTGGGCAACATAGTGATACCCCTATCTTTACAAAACATCTTTTTTTTAAATTTGCGATGAAGTTTCACTCGTTACCCAGGCTGGAGTGCAATGGTGCAATCTCGGCTCACTGCAACCTCTGCCTCCTGGGTTCAAGAGATTCTTCTGCCTCAGCCTCCTGAGTACCTGGGATTACAGGCATGCACCACCACGTCTGGCTAATTTTGTATTTTTAGGAGAGATGGGGTTTCTCCATGTTGGTCAGGCTGGTCTCAAACTCCCGACCTCAGGTGATCTGCCAGCCTCGGCCTTCCAAAGTGCTGGATTACAGGCGTGAGCCACAAAAACATCTTTTAAGATTAGCCAAGTACGGTGGTGCTTGCCTATAATTCCAGCTACTCAGGAGGATGAAGCAGAAGGATCTCTTGAGCCCAGGAGGTTGGACTGCAGTGAGCCATGAGTGCTCCACTGCACCCAGCTAAGGTGACACAGTGAGACTTTGCTTCTAAAAATAAATAAATAAACCAATTATCCATTGAGGAAGAGGAGCTCTGCAAGGAAAACAATAAAATACTGCTGAAAGAAAATTAAGAGGACACAAAAAATGGAAAGATATTCCATGTTCATGGATTGAAAGAATATTGTGAAAATGACCCCACTAATATTAATAGAGATCTACAGATTCAACAGAGTACCTACCAAAATGCCAAGGACATTCTTCGTAGAAACAGATGGTGAGTTTCAAGTAGAGAGGATCTGGGGGAATTAAGTAGATCGATGGTAGCTTTAGGCAGATTACAGTTAATTCTAGTTAATGACTCCATTCTGGACTCTGACTCACTATCAAATCCTCAATTGTTAACAAGGAAAAATACCACAAAGTATGTGAAAATGTGTAAGAAAATAAGTGTCACTACTTTTGGCAAAATGACCTTGTATTGGGCACTTTACTGAAATAGCCTTATTTAACCACTGAAACAACACATCTGGAAAGCAATAATTCCCTGGATCTGTTCACAAGGAGTTGGAACTTTCCAGAATTCAGTCACTTGCTTAAGATTTCACAAGAATCAAAACCAGAATCATGTGAAATTAACGGCCGTCCAATTCAGCTTAAGTGTTAGATGAGAATTTAAAATGAATGTGTCACTATTTGAATGGGTTTGTGAGGCATTCAGTTGATGCTGTGAACTTTCAGAATTGTAATCTAATCATGCCTAGCACATAATTGTCATTTCACATTGACTCCATGACCCACACAGTCAAATTCAGACCCCTCATTCAGGCTTTTCATATTTGACAGGCCTCATTCAGGGGGTTGAGAACTAGGGGTCCCTGTAGGATCCTCAGTGTATCTGTAAACCAGCCTCCCACCATCCCAGAGTGAATGCAGAGTGGGGACCATGTGCCTTTTTCTGGTTCCCACTGTTTTTATATAACGGTAGTTTGGCTGATATCAAACCAGTGATTTAGTCTAGTTCTAGAAGATTTCCCATGTGAATTCCAAGATTTTAGAAAAAAAAAAAAAGGAAAAAGTTTACCACCAGTATTCATTATGTTTTAACAATGACTGCCCCCCTTTTTTTTCAACATTTTGACATTCATATGTGAAAGCTTTGGTCGAACTAGATCAAATCACTGGTTTGATATTCATCTACCAGCTCTTAACACAGCCTTTACTTTACTGTTAGGATATTACTGTCTGGGGTATGAGGGGACCCAAAGTGGTTAAAACTTGCAGATCTATATTCCCTGATCCCTGCAAATACTTGAGAAATTACTCAGTAGAGCTGGACAACCGATGTTATTTGCACAGTAGGCATGTTTAATACTTTAATTTCCTGTGGGCGGGGTTTCATTGGGAAATGTAATCAACGCCAATCACCTAAAGTGGATTCTATGGCCCTAAACCAATCACAAGGAGGCCCAGGAAACCGGAAGAGAGGCCTGGCTCTCTATAAATAGACACATTTCAGCTCCAGGCCAGTTAGCACATCCCAGATGGGAGGAGGTTAGAAGCAGAAGCTGGGATGGAAGTCAAGTGTCACTGAGGATGTCTATGGAGTTAAGGAGTTGGTGTGAGAAGGCTTGGTTTCAGAAAGATTTGGATTTACTTTATTTCCTCATGCATTTGCTCAGAGACATTGTGAAAACAGCGGGTCTCCTTTGCTCTCCATAATTAACTCTAGCTTATTATATAACTCTTCCATAAAACAGGAATAATACTACCTTTCTCATCATGGCTAGATTACACTTTATTTTTATTTTATTTATTTATTATTTGAGACAGAGTCTCGCTCTGTTGCCCAGGCTGGAGTGCAGTGGCACAGTCTTGGCTCACTGAAACCTCTGACTCCTGGGTTCAAGCAATTCTCCTGCCTCAGCCTCCTGAGTAGCTGGTATTATTAATTTTTTGTATTTTTAGTGGAGACGGGGTTTTACCATGTTGGCCAGGCTGATCTCCAACTCCTGACATCAGGTGATTCGCCCACCTCAGCCTCCCAAAGTGCTGGGATTACAGGCATGAGCCACCACACCTGGCTTATTTAATTTTTGGATACTGGTTCTTGTTCATTGCCCAGGCTGTCCAAGCCATGGGCCCACCTTTACCTCCAAAGTAGCTGTGGCTACAAACACTAGCCCCCATGCTCGGCTAAATATTTAATGTTTTTGTAGAGATGGGGTCTCAGTGGGTTGCCCAGGCTGTTCTCGAAATTCTAGGCTCAAGAGATCCTGCCACCTCGGCCTTCCAAACTGTTGGAATTATAGGCATGATCCATCTTGTTCTCCCACACACCACTTTAAAAGCGTGGCTGGGTTTTCCCTTTCCATAGGGTAAAATCAAGCCATTAATGAATGAGCATCAGCCTACTAGGCCAATGAGAATCTGAGCTAAGTGTCCCTACTTGGGTGTCTTGTGTGCTGTCGTCTCCCAGAATTCAGTACTGACCCGTGTAGCTGCCTTTATTTTCTCCTGCGTCCCATTGCCTGCTTTAAAGGGAAATAAACTGACAGTGAATACAAGGTGGTTTCTAAGAACATGAAACCCCCTTTTTTAGAGACAGGATCTCACTTTGTTGCTCAGGCTGTTATCAAACTCCTGGGCTCAAGGGATCCTCCAGATTTGGCCTCCTGAGCAGCAGCCAGGTGCCCTGTGGCAAAGCCACTTTTAATTCCAGAATTTCAGGCTGCCTTTTCCCTTTCTTTTCTTTCTTCTTTCTTTCTCTTTCTTTCTTTTTCTTTCTTTTTCATTTTCTTTCTTCTTTCTTTCTTTTGTTCTTTATCTTTCTTTCGTTTTTCTTTTCTTTTTCTTTATTTTCTTTTTTCCTTCCTTCCCTCCATCCTTCCTCCCTCCATCCCTCCCTCCCTGCCTCCCTCCCTTCCTTTTTTCTTTTTGAGATGAAGTTTTGCTGTTGCTGCCCAGGCGGGAGTGCAATGTCACAATTTAGACTCACTGCAACCTCCACTTCCTGGATTTAAGCAATTCTCCTGCCTGAGACTCACGAGTAGCTGGGATTACAGGGGCCCACCATGTAATCCACCATGCCCGGCTAATTTTTTTTTATATTTTTAATAGAGACGGGGTTTCATCATGTTGGCCAAGCTGGTCTCAAACTCCTGACCTCAGGTGATCCACCCGCCTCAGTGGGATTACAGGAATGAGCGACTGAGCTCGCTGCCTTTTCTCTCTCATATCTGTGTGCATTGTAAAAAAAAAAATTTGCTTCTAATTGAAAACTAAAAATTATATATATTTATGGTATACAGCATAATGTGCTTTATAGTATAGGAACATTGTAAAATGGCTAAATTGAGCAAATATTCATATGCCCTACTTCATGTACTAATCATCTTTGGTCATGAGAATATTTAAAATCTACTTTTTAAGCAATTTCCAAGTGTACAATACATTTTTTTTCTTTTTTTAAAGACAGGGTTTCACCATATTGGTCAGGCTGGTCTTGAACTCCCGACCTCAAGTGATCCGCCCGCCTTGGCCTCCAAAGTGCTTGGATTACAGGCATGAGCCACCACACCTGGCTGTGTACAATACATTGTTATGAGCTGAAGTCACCATGTTGGACAATTGCTCTCCTGAGTTGATTTCTTCAACTGAAATCTGTACCCTTTGACCTACATTTCCCCAACCCCCACCCCAGCCCTGGTAACTACCATTCTACTCACTGCTACTGTGAGTCCACTAGGTTTTAATTATTATTTACTTTGTTTACTTGTTTTATTTAAATTTTTTCATAATTTCAACTTGTATTTTAGATTTGGTGGGTACCTGTGCAGATTTGTTGCAGGAGTGTATTGAGTGATGCTGAGGTTTGGGGTGTGACTAAACCCATCACCCAGAATGTGAGGACAGCACCCAATAGGTAGTTTTTCAACCTTCCCTACCTCTGTCCCTCCCAAGGTTCACTGGTTTGGAGTCCACGTCTTGATTTCCTTGCCTCTGTACACACCCAGGAGCGGGATGGCCGGATCATGCAGTTGTTCCACTTTTAATGTTTTGGGGAGCTTCTACACTGTCTCCCATCTCGGCTGCACTGATTTACATTCCCAGCACAGGGCGCTGAGGCTCCCTGTCCTCCGAATCCTCTCCAACTCTCGCGACATGGGTCTTTTTGGGAACAG